>CASHTH010004411.1:0-58222 GCA_030341885.1 Geodia barretti
GATAAATATAGCTGCGGCATACGCAAACATGTGGAGGATGGTATATGTCTGCCAGCAATGGATAGGTTCCTCAGTCGCCATGTCTCACATAGATAGAATGTATATTTTTAGTGACATATTTTTTAACATTTCTTACACGTCTATATACTGTGCGTTATTTAAAGTAATCGACAGACATATTTATTATGGAAAATCTATTTTTTTAAATTTATATTTTTATATTTTTCTTACACGTGTATATGTTGTGCGTTATTTAGAGTAATCGCACGTTTTTTGTATCTCAGTTACATCGTCGTACTGCGCAAGTTTCGGAGTTTTTATATATTTCTATGAGTTTACTAATCCTTTGAGGCTCTCTATTTTTCTACTGGCTATTGTTTTTATCCTGTAGCTGTCGTTTTTTGTACATGATTTTATTCTCTAAGGGAGGTTGGGACACTGGGTGTGTAGGAAGAGTTGGGCCCATAAAAGACTCTTTAGCCTACCGCCCAGGTTCTCAAGGCTGGGCACCCAGAGTCCTGCCTCTCTCTTTCTGTTTATATGTTATTGTCTGTGTTTTGTGTGCCTGGGTGGGGGGTTTAAGGTTCCTTTCTTTTCCTCTCATATTATTCTTTTAGCTAGTATGCTAATAAAAAAAGTCCTGACTATAAGTCTTGACTATTGTAATGGTGAATGTTTAAAACTTCACTTAGGCAACAATATAGCGATTGTGTGATGGGGTCGGGGGTGTCAGCTTCATGCATCCCATCCCTATCTAAGTGCACGGACAATCTTGATGAGGAAAGACTTGCCAGTGCCTCTCACCCCGCTGAGAAACATGTGCAGTGGCTTGAGGTCCGTACAACTGCACTGCTTTTCTTGTGACTCAGCTGATGCTCGACGTGGGATTTCACGTGTTCTTACACCCTAGCCTGGTCGGTGTTCAATGACTGGACTAGTTCCTCCAGGCTAGGTCCATCACTGTCATTGTTCAGGTGCAGGTCGAGCACGTCATTCATGGCCGACGTTGCCTCACCTGCCACCTGAGGACCGTCGTCGTCCTCCTCTGTGCCAGGGTCTGTGCTGACCTCTTCATGCTGGGCTCTCCCGGCCTCATTGATCTTCTGCACACTCTCTCTAGCCATCAACATCCATTGAAGCTTTTCAGAGTGTGTATTGAGTGCATCGTTTTCTTCCAAGTGCATTCCAAAAGCACTCTCGGCAGTCTCTCCCTCTTCAATGAGGTCTGCCTCGTTGCGAAAGGGAACGAACAGGAGAAGGAGAGAGTATTAGTAATTCTCACACTCGTTCTCCTTGGCGGGATCGTATATCCTGTGGTTGGGAAGAATGAGTTTGGTGCGTTCCCGGTAGACGGGACTGCCGTCCCCGTCTACACCACATTTCTCGTACTCGGCAACAAAATCATAGAGACAGATTTCCTCCATGTTGTCTGGCCCTTTGGGACAGAAGTTATCCATGAGATTCTCCTCGAAAATGTCTGGAATCTGGGTTCATCTCCCAAATCTCGACCAGCTTCGCGTGGTTTCGCAGCCGTCTCTTTCTGTTCTGAGACGGGGACACATCGGCCCACTTGATGGTCGTGGACTTTTCACACAGGTGGTCTCCGAGGAGTAGGTCACTGGCCTCGTACATACCACACTCCCTGGAGCGCAAGCACCGGATACCAAAGGACCACAGCTTGCTGTAGAATGGAGGAGTGAGAGGAGACCTCCTGCCAGAGGTCCTGCATGTTGCTCTTCTCCGCCTTGGTCATGTAGCCAGTGACGAACTGGGCAATGGCCAGTGAGGACTCACCAATGTACTGCAAGTCCATGTTGGCCTTCCACAGCATGAGGAGGAGAGGGTTGTAGTTGTTGCTCCTCCGGTGAGCGTGAAAGGTTGTACATTTTCCTGTGAGACAGTTTCATGCACTCCTCCACAGACAAAAGGTTGGCACTCTCTCGTGTCCGTCTGGGGAACCCAAACGGACAACGTGTGATGAAAGTGCTCCCGACTTTCTTCTTGTGACAACAGTAGTTGTTTCACTTGTGGTACTGATACTTGGTGACCAGCCGGTGTAGCTCAGGGTTGCTGGCCTCCTCGGGTATGTGGCAGGTGATCCTCTCCTTGATAAACTGCAGTACCACATCGTCGTCATCCTTACCAGCTACAGGGGCACCTTCTATCCACAAGAGGATGTGGTAGCGTGGCGCTCCACTAGCCTGGTACTCCTTGGTGGTGAGCAATACTACCCAACACTTTCCATTGAGGATAACAGTCCGAAAGAAATTGTGAAATTTCTGGGAAAATATCCTAGAAACAGCAACTGGGTCCTCTGTGCAAAGCTTCCCAATGGGATAGCTGTCGCTACCATTTTTCTGAGATACGTGGCTATCTCTAGACTGTCGTACTCTGAGAGTGAGGAAGAGAGTGGGTGGACCGTACTCCTTCACCATGCAGAGAACCTCACTGCGGCGCAGAAACCAGAACTGCTTCGATCCACGGACGCTCTGGAACACAGTGGATAGAGTGCCTTAAATGTGCTCGTCAGAGTTGCACACTTGTTCCATGAATTCGCCAACTGGCTGACGTGTGCCCTTGAGCAAGTTGCACACACCGGCTGCCAGTTGTCCCATCTTCTTCTGCCAGAGCAGATAAAAAAACGTACTGGTCGTCCTTGCCAAAACGACCGTCTTTGTGTAGGAGACGTGGTTTCACGTATTCGCTAGAAGAGAACTTAACTTCTAACTAGTGTCCATCTCCAAACCTCCCAGTCGGAAATAGAGTGGGAAACCACATAACATCCAAGTGCTTCAATTTGTTGTTCAGCGCATCCTCTTTGATGTTGCTGAGCTTGTACTGGTCAGTATCGGGAATGTTTGGATCGTTCTGGTCCAGTCGTCTGATGACATCATCTAGGCTGGCTTCGTCGATATCTGCATACACCCAGTTGATGTATTTCAGTTTCTGGATAGCATCTCAGAGTGCACAGATATCGATGAGACTGCCAAACCACTTTGTTGGTCTTGGACTTTGAGTTGACGATGATATACAGCTCCGGGGTTTGGAAGCCCAGTGACTGCACCATCAACTTTGTTGTTTACCTCTTCCAACGTCTTCACCGTCTTTTCGAGTGGGAGAGGTAAAAAGAACATTGTCCCCTTGCAAGCCTTCAGCGAGTTGTGGCTTGGGACTTTCCCCGCGTGTGTTCCTAGTCTGTAAACAGCCTGAAATGCCTTAGCTTTTTGAATCAGCTGCTTACTCAATGGATCCAGATTTTCCAGTTCCTTTGGAACTGTTTCAACTTCCAGCCAATTCAGAACACACCCGGATGGCAGCTTGTCCTGGTTCAGAATGGGCCGGCAGTACTGACACACATAGTGTCTTGTTTGTGGCTTCAGGATCTGACATGTTCATGTATGCCTTGAGTACCTGCCACATATTTGACGTGATTTTTTTCGATTCAGAGAAGTCAAAAGCAGTGACATTCTTTGTCTGAAGTAGGCGCTCACATCTGCAGAAGGCAAACTCTGGATCGTCAGCCAGATTTTTCTCTAGCTCTGCAATCATCTCTGTATGCTCTGATAGAAATTCTGACTCAATGTCAGGCAGATTTGACTTTTGGACGTCGACCGCAGACTGGACGGTAGACTTTCTGTCTGCGTTTTCACCGCTAAACAGTTTTTTTTTTAGTCATCCATGTACTCATCCATGCCACAAAACAAAGCAAATTTACCTGCTCTAAGAGCAGAGTCAATGCTGGCAATTAGCTTGTGGAAACGAATAGCTTCATACAGTGTTGTGAGAAAACTTCGTAGCACAGGATAGTGCAGGGCTGCTGCTCTGAGTGTCATAACTTACTGTCGCAACCTGCAACAGTACACGTCAGTGGATGACCGGCTCGGTCACTGTCGGTAGCTTTACAAATGTAGTGACCATTCTGACAGCCATTGTCTACAGAATCTAGATCTCGCCATAGCGTGCACACTGATTCAAACATTGACTTGAGGTCAACAATGCGCAGACTTGATAGCAGTAGCACAAAACTGGTCGTTCACAAGTGAGCCCTTTTTTAAAACTCGCAATTTCATGTTTTTGATTAAAACAACTCAATAGCGTACTGCTTGGGCTCATGCAAAGAGTTGCTCCATACCATTTTTTGGGTTTCCATAGCACGGCGCACAAATTTCGCTGCTCGTTTTGAAAGGCCAGGTTTGTAGTAACCCTTCTGTTTGTTCAACAGCAGACGCGAACAGCACTGCCTTTAATAATCCGCTTACGTTGCGGAGTGTTTTTGCTGTAATGCACCACATCTGCAACTTTCAGGATTGGAATTGTACCTGTCTTTTGCTGCTTTATGTTTTTACTAGGATCAGCATTGTAATCATTTCTTTCTTCTTACTGGGGTCAGCCTCATACACTTTTTTATGGGCTTCGCGCTTGTTACTGGGGTCGGCCTCCTACACAATTCTGGGCCTCACGCTTCTTACTGGGGTTGGCCTCTTAAGCTCTTCCCTATAAAGGGATTGTATGATGCGGTCGGGGTGTAACACAGGTCTTATACCATTTGTGAGTTACACTGACACATGTTATCCCATTATAATGTATTGCCTGGGGCTATTTGTTGTTGTTTACAGTAAGATGTTGTTTACAAACAAATATGTATATCCAGTCTCTTCTGGTGACAGATATCTACGTTGTTGCAAAATTTCACTATTGTATGTTGTTTAGTTTTTGAGTTATGGGTGTTGAATATGAAGAAGAAGAGATGAACAAAACTGCCTATCATAGCCGCAGTTCATCTATGATGCTAGGTATATACCATGCCCATCCCCTATACATGGCCTTTGAAAAATATTATAACTTACATTCTGAACTAAGCCATGATGACACACATCTTGGTTCTCCTCTCCACCGAATTTGCTTTAAAACAGTAGTGGGGAGAGAAGGCTAAATAAGGTTAATACACATTGTGCTATACCTCTGATCTAATTCAAAATGCCTTATTGTGAGTTTCTTCTGCATTTCTCTAATCTCATTTATCCTCTGTAGCATATCGGAATTACCTTTCAAAACAGAACAGAAAAAAACTCTAAAGTAGCATAGGGAGTATCTCGTATCTCACCGAAAGCATTTAGACGCCCCAGTTCAAAGTCTTCCATAAGTTTGTGTAAACTTTGTTCCGATTCCTTCATAACGACGTTTTGAGACCTCGCCTTATGCCTCAGAGACGGCGCTCGATTTTTCGGGCTACGCCCTAGCCGGGAGGCAGGTTCTAACAAACGATGTTCCACTGGTATAGCCGGGGCCGGGGGTGTAGCCATTTCGGTGAGTAGTTTGTTGATTGCATGGGGCATGGATGGGACCGGACGACGACACCGCCTCCGCCTGGCAGTACGCGCATGCGTCCCCCGGTCCCCGTCTAGAGCTAGCTAGCTAGCTAGATATAATTATAGAGATAGTCACGTTTCAGCCTACGTAGAGTGGCAAAGATGAAGTGAGTATGTGCCTTTTAGATCCCTCGTGATCTAGGGTTTTGTTGGTCTGCGGGACCAGTTTCAGTGTTTAATATCTAATGACCGTACCTTATTCTTCAGGGTAGAGCTTTGCCATTTCAGTGGGGCGAAAATTCTGCCCAGTCGAGGAAAGAAATACGTGAGAGTCGATGGAAAGGTGAACTGTAACTTATGTCCTACTGAGTTACCATTATGGGATATGCGTATTTTACTCTACAGTCGTTTAACTTCTTGAATGGGAAATGTGAGCGGTCATTCATGATGCGCAGAAACCCTCGCAAAACCAGCTGGACGGTTGTGTACAGAAGAAAAAATAAGAAAGGGTCTGTGGAGGAAGTCGTTAAAAAACGATCTAGGAGAACTACCAAGGCTTACAGACCAATAACTGGAGCCACTCTTGAGTCCATTTTGCAAAAGCGGAACCAAAAACCAGAAGTTAGGAAGGCTCAGAGGGAGGAAGCTATAAGGTTTTTACTATCTTTCAATGAAGTATTTCAATCTGAGTTGTTAATCCTACAGAGCTGCAAAGGAAAAAGCAACGGCAAAGAAAAAATCCAAAATTCAGCAAGCACAGAAGGTATGTGCCAAGTTACACCTCCATATTTTGATCTGTGTTTGTTTGCAGTTGGCTCAAAAAGCACAGATGAAGCAAAATCTCAAATCCCAGAAGATTGTTAAAGGAGCCCGGTCAAGTGGAAAACGATTTTAGTGTAGGCATCGTGTATGGCTCGAATGTGATTGTACATTGCGCCAGCATGTTCAATTTTTCTTTTCCACGTGGCTCTTTTCCTTGAATAAGGGTATATACGGTATCAACCCACAAGAAACAAAATGGCGTTCGGGCGGTTCTCCAGGGTTACTTGTCGTAGTCTGTTCTGGCGATGACACCTTTCGGGAGTTTGAGAGCTGTTCTTCATCGTTGCGATACCTATCACTAGGCTTTTACGTTGCAGAGCTGATAACTGGAACCCGGAGTGCCCGTGTGGTGCAGGAGCTTTTATTCGTGAGGACCATGTATCATCAGCCCGGAGACATCAGATATGCGGCAGATTTTGGTTCTGGTAATTCTCATGGTGGGATAGAATCTCAAGGAGCCGCTGGAAAATATATGTACAGTCCCTACTATGGACACAAAGGGCCAGATGGTAGCCCTTACGCGAATCCTCCAGGTGGTGGAATGCAAACGTTTGGAAGTAAGCCACCCTCTGTGGCTCTCCCGGATGGTGCATATGCAACGCGATGGAATGCTGCAGGTTACATGAGAGGCCAAGGGCTGAAACCTGGATCTGATTATGTGTACCCAAATCAGGTAAAGCTGTGTTTATTATTGCACTGAAAAGTAGCGTGAGGTATGGCTTATCAAGGGTGCGCTTTATTTAGGAGTATGCTACCCATTGTTCATACTTCCCGCCATCATGTTCTTATATGGAATGTATGTATACTGTGTCCATTGTGTATATGGTGGGAGATTCCCTGAATACCTCTCTGAACTCAGTGTATTATGCACCTACAATCAGTGACAAACCCCACTATAATTCCTGGGCCATGTGGTGTATTATGTAGGATTTGCACAGGGCCTTGTGTTTGAGCCTCCCTCGTACAAAAACCTCCCTAAAGCCTCCCGTGGGTGCCAGGTGGGGTTACGATCGATATGCATTATATTATGTGTGTGCTCTTGCACATTAGCCACCATACTTCCAACAGTGTAGTAATACACTTCACTAGACCCGTAAGCATAGATGACGTGGGGAAAGGGCGTAACTTGTAACAAACGTACAAAACCCTGGACACTCATTTCTTTAGTTTGGTGGCCTTTTTGTCAGGAGACAAGACGGATGCATATTACATGATAACGAGAAAATCAAGCTGCCTTTTTTGCGCTAAAGAGTAAGAGCTAATTTATGTCTCCTTATCAAGGCATATCAGGTGTTTTGCACCAGAAAATATGTAACCGTGGATGGAAAGGTAGTATAAGATGGCAAAATTAATCAGAGGTATTAGCCTTAGCAGGTGCCCGAGAGAATAACCGCATCTTTGGTTTGGTTCACAAGAAGCAAGATACATCTATCTGCAACATATCTACTTCATAACGGCATAAGACGTCTGGTCCGGCTGAACGGCGCTTCAAAGACGGTTATGTCTATTTTCTCCTGCTTATGAACGGCCACGTAAAGTGAAAATTATGCGCAAGCATGCACTGACCACAAAACAAGCATGTTGCTATCATGCAAGTAACCTAGCCTATGAGGCACGGAGCTTGCCTGCTGCCTTCTTTGTATTTGCCGTTTTGGTTTTTAGGGCCCACTACAAAGCAGATACATCTCCGTAACAGAACAGCCCAAGCAAACGTGAAGAAATTAAAAGCACTGAAGTGTAAACTCTTGGTGGAGAAGTAATGCGCACGCATTCTGGTGTGCAATACACATGTGCGTAAAGCACTGTTTTAATTGATGGGCCGGGCCGGGCCACGCAGTCTCGGCGGAGCCTGTTTATTGCTCTAACACAGGCCAGTATGCTTAGAGCAACACTGAAATGAATACACACACCCTGGGTGTAGGCTAAACCTGGACGAGGTTTAAGCCAGGCTTTTCATATCTCTTGAACAGGGGCGTTTGAGGAGAATCACCTTTTTTTGTTTCTGGTTACCCTTGGCGTGCATGCGCAGCGAGGGTTACGGTACTTGGTCCGTAAGTTTGTTTGTCTGTCTGTCTGTTACCACGTTTTCTGCCACCACACGCAATGAGACAACAAATGAGTGGTACCAAATGGTTCGGCGCTACAATGGCTTTATTTGAAATTTTGTGAACAAGCCAATATGTGAATATCTGACACATGTGTGAACAGATTTCAAATGCTCACACGGCTTGTACAATCATGTGCTTACTGCTAATTGATGGGCTGGGCCATTTTACTGTTGTACTGACTCATGGTCTGTTACCAGAGTCAGTAACGGGCTAGCTACACTACTAAATAGCATGCATGGGGTCGATATATGCTGTGACTTCTTGTGCCTTCAAGATACACAGAGCAAGCGGAGCCGCTCGAGGTAAGCCTGTTCTAATTACAACATTGGCTTTTTTTCTGCTTGTGTTTCACGCCGTAACTCCCGAACGTAGCAGTTTCAGAGAAAACCGTACATACTTTTCGACCTACGCTAATGAGTATTGGCTTACCCCGCCCGGATTCTGCTCTTTATGCACTGCGGAATGCGACCAATGGAAGACGAGTGAAGAGTGCAGCGAAATGTAAATGATAGTTCAGCTAGCGAAAGAAATCTAAACGCTAGCAGAGCGGGTATCCCGACTGCACCAACCGTGGGTAATTATACCGATCCCTCCGCGCCTGCATATGTTACACTAGCGCTCGTTTGTGATTTGCATGTGTATGTATCGAGCATGCGTAGACACTGAGCTCAGTGTGGCTTCATTCGTCGTCGTCCCGTGGAAGCTACCCGTATAATGGTTACCAACTCTTTGCAAAGGTCTGGGTTAGCGCTAGCCTTGCACGCATTTTACAGAGCATTTTTTCCTTCAGCCCTTCAGAGCACGCCCACTCACGCACGCATTAGCTAACAGCCCTTGTTCCCAGGTCTAGCTAACTCTGTTCATCAGTATCTCCGACTTTTCACGATATTTCTGATACTTGAGCCATTCATTCGTGGTGGTGATATTCTCAGTCCTGGAACCAAATTGTTGTATGATTTGTCCGATTTCCGCGTGATGTTGTGTACTGATGTGATGAGATGATGGTAGTTTCTGTCGTTCTTCGATTTTTTTAATGTTTCTAGGCTTTAGGACATGTTCACTCTGTATTCCCATTTCAGGCCTGCTTTATAAAGCCAGTCTGGGTCTTCTAAACATGTTCATCCATGCCAGTGTGGCAATGAACCCGTATTTGGCTGTCTTGTTGCGTGTAGTGGCAGAAACGTGGTAACAGACAGACGGACAGAATGACAACCAAGTACCCTATTATAATCCTTGCTGTGAATGTGCACCGAGGGTTATAAACTGTGACTTTGTACTCTTGTACCCCTTTGTTATGGTCGTTCACAAGGTACGCACTACATGTCATTCTCTAGGCAACTTCTTGCTTTCTGGCAGAAACAAATTTCCGCTGGTTTCTCGTCTGTGTGCATCATTGGCTAACAAGTTGCAAAACAAACCACCCTATTCTAACACTCCGTATGCATCTATAAGCAAGATATCTACAGTTTAAATTCTTTCATCCAGTATGAAACACTACCCAAAAACTCACTGGGAAGCTGGCATTGTTCGTGCTCGCTGTGTGTCACTCGGTCCTTGCACGTGTGCAGGTAGCCATACCCCACTGGCTCAGCTGAAAAGTAGCTGTACGCTTTTTCGTTCGCACTGGTAGCTCTGTTGTGGCGTTTTAAGTGTTCTCTGCGAGTGTTCCTCGATTCTTAGGATTGGTAAGTTGGTTTCTAAGAGAAGCAGCATGCGTAGCAACCGTCTCCTGCCACTCAGGCCAGATGTCGTTCGGCCTTCTCCGGTCTGTACGCTACGTTGTGCAGTGTAAGAATGTGCACTCTAGGATTGGCGAGGTCTTTGCTGTATATTTCCTGGTCCATTTCTTTACATGAAACAGCTTGACAACAAGCTGGCTCGCAAGCCGTGGCTGCCATTTTTCTTTTTTGCTTGCTGGTGCATGGTCCTAAAACGGGGTCACGTTATCTGGTGTGTGTGAAAAGTGGCTCACGCAGAGCCTGAGAGTGGAGCAACAAAGATGCTCTGCAAAAGGATTGACCATGCGACAGCATTCCATAAGCAAGCAAGAATGAAACACTACCCAAACACTGGCAGAAAACGTGGCAGAATGGTTCAAACTGTTCTAAAATTAATCAATTAAAGGTCGGTGTATACTGCCCTGCGTACATGCGTAACTGGCTGAATGCTTGCACTTCTGTGATTCCCCGTTTTTGTTTTGTTCGTCTAGTTGCAGCTATTTTGACGCTACAGGCTGGAGGCAGCTGAATTTCCCGCTCTATTGTACTCATAGTTTCTGTATAGCATCACCATGTATTGCTACTGTGCATCAGAGCTATCACTACGTGGAAAAATAAGAAGGCGATTTTTCCGGAACTACTACATTCAAGAGATACAGTAGAGGTCTAAATAAAATCATTCACCGTTCAACAGCGTAAAAAATGGGGAAAGGCCGTTTACCGTTCAAACTGTTCTAAAATTAATCAATTGTTTGCGACTTCCACTCTTCTGGGCAGTGATGCTATGCTATTTTTTTAGTAGCGAAACATGCTTTTGCGCAACCTAAGCCTTGGCAAAGACCTGCAGAATCGAAATTGAATTGCCTCTGTACTTAAGTTGTGCTGCAGTGAACTCTTTCATAGCATCCTGCACGCATTGTTGTTGTGGATGCGCAAAGATGAGTGGTCAATGGATGAACAGTGAAACGGTGGGTGAACGTTTTAGAATGTTATATTTATTGACTTCTACATATAAGGTAGGCACCGATTCGAGGAAACTACGCGGATTTAGAAAGCTACGAGGCTTTCTAAATCGCGTGGTTTTCGGGAATTGGCACCTAACTGATTTAGTGCCATGGTAACCACGCCTTCAATTCGAAAGACGCCAAGCGTACGGAAGGAAAACGGAGCTTCTGGGGTGGTTCTTTCTCACGAAAAACCAGGTACTCTGTCTTCTAGCATGTAGCGGTGCATGACTACAGAGACCTATACTTGCTCTGGCTACAGCTCCAGTGCACACGCACACTAGCTGTGTGAAAAAGCGCAGCGATCCTGCCTACTCTTGCGTGACTGCTGCGTCTCGACCTAGCTATGCAGATATGATTAGCGTCTTCTTGAATTTTCTGTGTTGTGAGCCATGTTTCTGCGAATGATAACAGTGGAATGTGTCTCGGGGAGGATTTCTATATGTAGAAGTATGCTGATCTGTCAGCGGAATACTAAGTGACATAATATTCCTCTGATTGACCAATCAGATTTCAGAACTCACTAGAGCATGGCTCTAATGTATGCTGTTGAAACAAGTGAAAAGGAAATATGCATGATCGGAACTGGCTTACGTTTTGTACTGCTGAGGGATGAAGCTACTTGAGGGATGTGTACTCTAGCGTTGCTCGTAACTACTTATAATACTGATGCAGCTAGCCTGTTAGAGCAAAAAGCTGTCTCCATTGACTGTGTGACATTCTCTTAATCTGTTAAACGTGTTTGCTTGTATACTGTTTTACAGTGTGTAACAACATGCCCATATGATGTATGCTTGTTCTTTCCTAAATAGCCTTCAGTCACTGGTAACTTTCCAGATGCTGCAACCATGATGAATATGACTGGCTACCCTTCCCCGAGTTACGGAACTGGTGTTCCATACAATGCACAGTATCCCTACGCGGCACGGTAATGTCCTCTCTTTATTCTACTTTATAGCATTCTAAGCGAGACAAATGTAATTAATCACTAAGTACGGTAGTACTTAGTATATAGGGATTGGTATGGTACCTAGCATCATAGATGTATGGGGCTATGATAGGGAGTTTCCCTTCTTCTCCTTCTTCAGATTGAACTCGCGTAACTCAAAAACGAAACAACATAAAGTAATGAAATTTTGTTAGAATGTATATATCCGTCACCCGAAGAGACTGGTCATACTTATTTCTTTGTAAACAACAACAAATAGCCCCAGGCAATACATTATAATGGGATCACATGTGTCAGTATAACTCAAAAATGGTAAGAGCTATGTGAACGAAACTTTGTACACATAATGTATTCAATCACCGACATTAAAATCACAACAACACATGTTTGTACACAACAACAAATAGCCTCAGGCACTTTTCTTTGAATTTACTTCTTCACTTCTCAAACTGGTAGCACACATAGAGATGAAACTTGGTGTGTATGCCTTTTATATATCATTTCCGTGACGATTACATGTTTCCATGACGACCGCATATTGGGTGAAAAATTGGTTCTTCACTCCTCAAACTTGCTAACTGTAGCACTCATGGAGGTGAAACTTGGTGCACATGTGATTACATCGTTTCCATGACAACTACAACAACAAATAGCCTCAGGCACTTTTCTTTAAAATTATCTTCACTCCTCAAACTCGCTAACTATAGCACGCATGGAGGTAAAACTTGGTGCGCATTAGTATTACATCGTTTCCATGACAACCACAACAACAAATAGCATCAGGCACTTTTCTTTAAAATTACTTCTTCACTCTTCAAACTCCCACGCATTGAGGTGAAACTTGGTGCACATGAGTATTACATCGTTTCCATGACAACTACAACAACAAATAGCCTCAGGCACTTTTCATCTTCACTCCTCAAACACGCTAACAGTACCACGCATGGAGATGAAACTTGGTACGCATTTGTGTAACATCATTTCCATGACGACCACAACAACAAATAGCCTCAATCACTTTTCTCTAAAATTACTTCTTCACTCCTCAAACTCGTTAACGGTACCATGCATGGAGATGAAACTTGGTGCGCATGTGTATTACATCGTTTCCATGACAACTACAACAACAAATAGCCTCAGCCACTTTTCTTTAAAATTATCTTCACTCCTCAAACTCGCTAACTATAGCACGCATGGAGGTAAAACTTGGTGCACATTAGTATTACATTGTTTCCATGACAACCACAACAACAAATAGCATCAGGCACTTTTCTTTAAAATTACTTCTTCACTCTTCAAACTCCCTAACTATACCACGCATTGAGGTGAAACTTGGTGCACATGAGTATTACATCGTTTCCATGACAACTACAACAACAAATAGCCTCAGGCACTTTTCATCTTCACTCCTCAAACACGCTAACAGTACCACGCATGGAGATGAAACTTGGTACGCATTTGTGTAACATCATTTCCATGACGACCACAACAACAAATAGCCTCAGGCACCTTCCTTTAAAATTACTTCTTCACTCCTCAAACTTGCTAACTGTAGTATGCATGGAGGTGAAACTTGGTGCGCATGTGTATTACATGGTTTCCATGACGACCACAACAATAAATAGCCTCAGGCACTTTTCTTTAAAATTACTTCTTCACTCCTCAAATTTGGTAACAGCAGCGATGAAACATGGTATGCATATCATTTCCGTGACGACAACAGGCATTTTTTCTCTATTAAAATTTGTTATAGTGGCTTGCCCCTTCCACAGAGATAATACGCAGTATTATATAAAAATGAGTGGAGACAAGTAAATAAAAAATCCTGCGAATTAAAAAAAAAGGCATATAGGGATGGTATAAAAAGAAAGGGAGACACGATAGGGATGGGATGCTTGAAGCATGGTTGAAGAACAGATTTAAGTACTCTGACGCCCCCAACCCTATCACACAATCCCTATATTGTTGCCTAGGTGAATTATTAAACATTCGCCATTACAATACTCAGAACTTACAATACACTACTGAGTAACCAACACCCTTATAGAGTCCAAGAGGAAATGTGGAGGTATAAATACAACAGGGACACGGTGAAAGAACGCTTGCTTTTAGTAACCTTTAGCCCCTATAAGAGTAGCACACCAGGCAACAATATAGGGATTGTGTGATGCGGTTGGGGGTGTCAGCGTACTCAAATCTGTTCATTAAGTATCCCATCCCTATCTTGTCTCCCTTTCCATCCCCATATGCCTTTTTTTTTTATTTGCAGGATTTTTAATTTACTTGTACCACTAGGTTTCACCTGAAGTCGCAATGTACATTTACAATAAGTGGTGATGTTGCAATGTATGATCAATTTGGCCTGAGACTCACATCTTTATAGAAGAAGGAAATTAAAAAATATCAAAAACTATGGAATATAGGGACGCCATAAAAAGCAAGGAGACAAGACAGGGATGACCTAGTGCATTAGTACAATGGGATGATGGGTACATCTTCAAACTGACATTTCTTGCTCGTGTACATTTTACTCTACATAAGCCCTACATTGTCGCCACTCCAACTAGTGAATGATGTACTTTGGAGACTAGGTTTCTGTATAAAAAGCAGCATTGTAGAATTGGTTAGTTTGAAGTCATAGACTACAAATACATCAAAACTGAGAACCTGTCAGAGAGGGCAGTACAACGAGCAAGAAATGTCAGTTTGAACATATTACCATCATCCAATTGTACTAGTAACCACCATCCCATTGTACTAGTGCATCACATTCACTAGGTCATCACTGTCTTGTCTCCTTTCCTTTTTTTTTCTGAATTAGCATGCATATTGTGCAATATAATATACTTACAAGTTTTTATTGCCTGAGGCTGTTTGTTGTCGTTTACAAACTTGTGATGTTTACATTTTGATACTCATCATTGGTTGCATATGTGTACCAAGTTTCATTGTTAGAGGTCCAACCATAAGGATGTTTGAGGCACAAACACCATTTACAAGTTTTTTATTGCCTGAGGCTGTTTGTTGTTGTTTGCAAACTTGTGATGTTTACATTTTCATACTATGAGTTGCATCTGTGAACAAAGTTTTATCATTCTGGGTGTTTGCTCTACCCAGTTAGCACACTTTTGAGTTACGGTTGTTGAAACTAAACAACAACAACAATGTTTAAAGCCATTTCTTGGATACATGCTCTTTGTGACGATACAGATCAGTATTTTATTTTTCCTTTTCCCCTTGTGTTTCACGTGATAACTTATATATGCAGTTGAAAAATGCTGCAAATTTGAAAAGAGGCATAATATATTGAGGTTATAAAAAGAAAGAGAGAGAAAAGATAGTGAAGCATGGTTAACAAACAGGTTTCATCACGCTGACACCCCGACCCCATCACGCAATCCCTATATTGTTACCTGGTATGCCACTCTTAAACTCATTTGCAATCTTTGTTACTTTAATAGCATGGCTTTTCGAGTTACACATTGTTATGGTAAAGGTGTTGGTTACTGATTTTTTCAAGCTGTAAGTCCTTAGCCTCGTTCCCAGGCTCTCCCTCCTCCACGCGCACAATTTTCATTGAGTGATCTGTGACCCTCACACATAAAAAATAATAATAATAACCGAGGGAGAGCCTGGTTTAAAACGTCACGTGAATGACGTCGAAGGTAGAAGGTAGGGTAGAAGGTATCTATTTGACATGGGCACAGCGATCAGTTTGCCCACGGGATTCCCTTTGCAACCGTCTGCTGTGGAACAGAGATCAGACCGCGGGTAGACGGCAGGCAGAGAGTGCGGATCAACCACGATGCAGCGTATGGGGATAGCAGCCCCGTGGCGCAAGCGCGTCACCCACACGGCGGACCGACCTAGAAGCCTCGCATTCCAGCCCCGAGCATGCGGAGGAGTGAGAGCCTGGGAACTAGGCTAGTAAGTCCTAATGTTGAATGTTTAATACTTCACCTAGGCCATCCTTATATGCCTCTTCTTCTTTTAATTTCTCAGGATTTTCGCTATTTTTTTAATGTACTTCTGCTTGTACCTCTGTGAAAAGAAACAAGCCTCCTAACAATAGACAAAAAATGTCTGTTGTTTACAAACATGTAGTCGTCATGGAAATGATGTGATACTCATGCGTATATAGTTTAATCTCAATGTGTGCTACCGTTAAACCCAAAACCTTATCGCATACACTGCAGTACTTGCTGAAAGTCATCGAATCAACGTTTTGTAAATAAGTATCTCTGGCAATATGCTGGTTTTACTGTATAGGGCTGAAACTTGCCATAACCTGGTGTTCTATGTCGTATTAGACTTCTGTGGCTGCCTCTTTAATTGTTTATATTTGATGTTCTTAATTCCAGAGGTTATTCAGGTTTTGCTGTTCCATCATACATTGACGGGTTTCCTGATGGTGGAACAGGGAATAGCACCCTGTTACCACAGCCTCCTTCTGGCTGGCATAGTAAACCTTCATCAGTTGGCAAAGGACAGGTAAATATATAGTAGTAAGGCTCCAATGTGACATGTTTTAGGGCTGCGTGGGTGTGAGTGGGTGTTAATTTTGTACATTGATATTGTGCACATTAACACCAGTGTGTGCACATTCCCCATCAAGACCTCTGAGCTATCCGATTTTTTAGAGATTCAAATACTTGTTTTTTGGCCTGTGTGTAGGACACACAGTAAAATAATGTTGGAAATGCAGCGTGGTTGCAGCGATCAGCACCAGCTCCAGGCATTTATACTGTAGTTATTGTCTGCTTCTACGTTGTTGCTTGGTTTATTGTTCATAATAAGCAAGCTGCAGGGCTGAACATTGCGGGTTTCTCAGGTTTCAACACTTGCCAACTTCTAAGTAGGCAAATTGCAAATTATCAAATGCTAGATTTCCCCATATGCTTTCATTTTACATAAAATGCCTTCCTATAGATATCCCATTTTCTGCAACCAACAATGCATGTGGAATTGGCTTATAAAGAAGTTACGAAAGTTATTTTGCTCTATAACACACACTGTTGTTTTCAGGAAATCCCTTCAGGCCATTCACCGCAGTGGTCCTACCGAGGTGCAGATGGTTATTCATCAAGCACTCCAAATACCCCAGCCCAACTGGCACCTGGTACACCAGCCAGTTGCCCCCAGTTGGACTCTGCTGGTCACACTGTTGAACAAGCAGCCAATACACAACCCTCACAGCTGTCACAGCCAACAGCTTTGTCCCCACGTGGCCCATTAGACGGTGAACTAAAGAAACAACCCTCAGTGTCAAGCCTGAGGGATGCTCTTCTTTCAACCCCCAATTCATCCTCACAGCCACACTATTCTGCTTACAGTCCTCAAGTTCCTGGCGGACACTCCTCTCCATTGACTCCATCGGCAAATTTTCCACATACTCCAGATGCATCCACCCCAACAGGGGGCAGTACAATTATGTCTCCACACATGCAGCCGCATTATGATGAAAAGAGTGATGGCAACATACCTGCTGAGCCTGAGCTCATAAACTCGTTTGCTCACAATGCTGCAGAAGAAGATGGTGGACCATTAAGGGTCAGTCCTTATCAGGTGGAAAGCATACTAGGTATTCGAAATGATAAACCCATTGGTGCAAATGTGGATGAGGTTGACTCAGTTGATAGTCAGGACAGAAATGCTGTTATGTCTCCCCAACTAGCAGTGCATGGTTCTGAATCAGATTGCAAAACCAATGTCCGACATGGAAGTGAAAAAAAGTCTGAGGCGAATGACGTACAACCCAGTTCTAAAGTTGACTCCCTCCCTTTATCAACACATTCTGATGATTGTGACATTCTGCAGGTTAGGAAATTTTTTGCTTTCGCCCTTTTTCATGTAGAGCTCTCTGCATTCTTTGTTGCCTCTGTGTGCTGCCATTTCAGTGTTAACAGCCAGGTGTACACATAGAATATCTGTACAGTCACTTTCACAATCCACCAGCTCAACTGAACACAGATTATGATGCCAGCTGAGAAATACTGTTAAACTTGCAGTTCATGTAAAAAGAGGTGGCTCAGTCATGGGCAGATTTTTTTTGTGTTGCCTGACAGACAAAAAACAAATTGGGGGACCGATACAAACTGCCACTCAATATGCTCTTGTACTGTCACACTTCACAAGCATCTGGAAGTATGAGGCACTAAAACAAAGTCTAAAGATTTATCTGTTGTATGGAAGAAACATATGTATGTGAAAAATTATTGGAACAGCTGTACATGGAATTTTCAGTTGTGTTGTGTTTGTGTTTACCACTCAAACCTATTTTAACATAATGATGCTCTCATTCATTTTTTAATACAGGAATCTCTATCCAGTCCTTCACTTTCTCCTGTTGATCACAATCATCCTGTGAGTTTACAGTCTCTGGTTTACTAAGTGTATTTTGAGGTGAAGTCAAGTCCTGGATAATCTTATCTTATTGAACTCATATTACTGATACTAGAAGGCAAATGCAGAGCATTTTGGTGGGAGGGAGCAAACCGTACCTACAGTAGGAGTAAAAAAACTTTTCCAATTTCGTTCTGTTTCTTTCCGTTTGCCGTTCGTTCTGTTCAGTTTCCGTTCAGTAGTGAATTCCGCGTGACACGCCCTCCATAAACGCGGTAGAGACTCGCAAGCGGGGAAACGAAACACGGTTTTTTCTTAGCTCAAACGCGAAGCAATGAGAAGACAGTATCCATGTAGGTGCCAGAAGAAATATCTTCACAGTGAGGCCTTCGCATCTCGCGAATGACGGCCCTCACGCAAACGCATGGACGGCAACGATTCCAAACGGAACGCAACGGAACAAATTCCAACAGTTAATGAACAGCGTTTCAGATGGGAACGGAAGCTAAATGAAATGGAACGGGACGAAATTGGAAAGGTTTTTTTGACCCCTACTGCAGATGCTAAAAATGGTTCCCACCACCGTACCATAGCGTCGTCATACAAAGCATCTACTGTGCTTTTACAGTAGGTGTCCTAAAAGGAACAGAGTTGGTTTTGATTTTTTCGCCATACTGTTCAGTCTCGTTACGTACTGTTCTGCTCATTTCTGTTTCCGCGTGGTCGTGGAAAGCTGTTTTTGACGCTGTGGTAACGATATCTACTGTACCAGGTTTTTGGGTCAAAGACACCACCACGCCGGAAAGTCAGTTTACTGAGGTCTTTACTTACCGTTGCAGCTTTGGGAAAGCTCTGTCGTGCCGCTTTCTGCGACTCCAGTACCACTACCTGCGCCACCCGACTGTGCCTGTACCACGTACTTTTTATGTTTGAAAGCTTCATGATTTACTGCTCTATACTCGCCAGGACACACTGATAGTCTGGCGTACACCCAGCGAAAATTGAACAACAATCGGCACGCAGACAGAAATGGGTGTGGCACACTGATATGGAACGATACAGAACGGAAGAAAGAACTAAACGGAAACAGAAAAAAAAAGCACTAAAGTGCAAACCCTCGGCGAACTGCGCATGCGCTTTACCTCTAATTGATGGGCTGGGCCTATTAGTCTGTAAACCCGTGATCTCCCGCTAGTAGCTCGCAGAGAGTCTGACACGGGCTAGCTACAGTAGCAGATAGCATGCGGGAGTCGATACACGCCCTTCGTTGTGACTTCTTGTGCCTCCGAGGTACACAGATAAAGCCGATCAGGTCGAGGTAAACTAGTGCTAATTAGCATATTGGCTTGTTCACTTGGTTTTCACGCCATAACTTCTGAACGCGGCACTTTTACGAAAATCGACATTTTTGAAATCAAGCCAGTGTAGCGCTGAACCCGTTGGTGTCGCTATTTTACCTGTTTGTTGTGCGTGGTGGCCGAAAACGTGGTAACAGACGGACAGACAGACAGACAAACCATGTACTGTAACCCTCGCTGCGCATGCGCGCCGGGGGTTAATTAACAGAAGCGAAACGGGACTGGAACGGTACGATTTACTCCATAGAACGGCCATTGTTCAGAAAGGAAACACACTTTTTGATTGTGGCTACGGTATCGGCGGAGCATCGTAGCCGCAGTATCCACAAGGACGCGAGCACAGTACGCCACGAGGGTGTAGCCCAGAGTAGACAGCTCTACCTTTTTTAGCTATCCATCATACCGCACAACAAGTTCACCTGAGCCTCTGGTTTATTTGCAACTTGCAAGATTTCTGCTATGCTATTCTTACCTTAATTTATCCTACAGTATGCGTCAAAAAACATTTCCATAATCGTTCAATACATTACACTTTTGGTTTCGTCATATTCAGCCAAAAACCGAACGGAAACCGCGCGCAACGCAGTTCTATAACGTTTCGTTTTGTTCTTTTACGGTTCCATTCAGTTTCGTTCCGTTCCGTTTTGTTCGGTACCGTGCGCAGAGGCCTGTGCCGCTTTTTTCGCCGAAGAAAGCAGGCTCGCTGGAGCACCTTCCGCTCCCCAGACGCGCTTTTGTGCTCTAGGCCGCCTCACGACAAGGAGTAGCCTTGGTTTCGTCATATTCAGCGAAAAACTGAATGGAAACCGCGCGCAGCGCAGTTCTATAACGTTGTTTCGTTTCATTCTTTTACGGTTCCGTTCCGTTTCGTTCGGTACCGTGCGCGGAGTCCTGTGCCGCTTTTTTCGCCGAAGAAAGCAGGCTCGCTGGAGCACCTTCCGCTCCCCAGACGCGCTTTTGTGCTCTTGGCCGCCTCACGACAAGTAGTATCCTTGGGACGCGTTTGTCGAATGTGGGTGTAGCCCCAGATCGCTAATTGCTCGCGTGTTCGACGATCTCTGCTAGCGCAGACGAAACAAACGGTAATTAACGTTCTGTGGAACGGAACTGCACGATAGTGGAAACGTTTGTTTGACTCTTATTCCTAGCAAGCTGCCTCTCTAGACGTCCCGCGAGCGGCAACCGGATGCCCGCATCTCCTAGGCCGGCACGGCAGCTTGTCTCGCAGAGACCAGGAGAGAGGGGCTGGCTGTTTATATAGTAGGCCGTAGTCCTGCGGCCGTCTGCTGATGATTGACATCATGTGAGGTTGAACGAGGGGGATATATTTGTGTGTCGACAGGTCTCTATCCTACAGCCTTATGTGGGAAGTGTAGCTCACAGCGTGTCCCCTCCTCCCGTCCTGGCTGTCGCCATGTGGTCAGCCTGCAATCTGCGATCACAATGGGAGGCGCGGACCGGTAATTCCGTCACTGCGAGCTCCCTTTGAGTGCGAGTTTTACTCGTGGTATGCGAATGTTTGAGTTTGAGGGCGTGGGCGCTTGCGAAAAATTTTTGAGGGCCACCCCTCAGCTCGTGTGTGCGAGGCCTTCACACTTGCATACCGCGAGTAAGGTTTGGTGTTAGCCATACTGTACATGTGGTGATCAGACATTGCTACTGTTATCCTTGTTGTACAGCCCTGGTTACCATGTATATGTTTATTATGTTTCAGTGCATTGTAAGCCAGTACCAGTTTTCTGATGAAGAGGGAAGGAAAGAGTTTTTGGATGCGCTTTTTTCATTTCTTACCATGAAAGGTATTTTTTACTTTTTCTTAAGTTTGTTAGTGAAATTGCAGTGCTTCCAATGCAGTTGCAGCATGCATACTCAATGTGTATTACTTTTAACGGAAGGAAAACTAGAGTGTTGTATGAGTTCATCCTGACGCCTGATAGTATGAGTATAGTATGAAATTTAACTAGAAAGTTCGCAAACAAGCATTATATGGTGCCAGTCAATAAAAACGCGCCGTAACTACACTCCAAGTTGGTTACATTATGTTGATAGATTTAGTAGATAGACGAGAAAGTTGTACATTAGTGTAATTCTTGCATTGTGTAGCATTATCATATTGTGTAGTTACTACGTACTACATATGCACTAAATAAGTAATATTTACGCATATGCATAACATTGGGCACAGCAGAAGGATTACAAAGTTATTATAGCAAAGTAACAGCAGGGTCTAGTAACTCATTGATAACCCAAGTGCAGCAGAAGTTATGATAAAATGTTCAAATCTCTGGACACCGAAGTTCACTTCTAATGTTCTTACAGCGTTGCCAAAGTGCAGTGCGACACCGACTCCATAGGACTTCGCGATCTGCAGGGGATTTCTCCCAACCAAATTTGGCAATTATTATCAGTTTCGTTCTGCGCAACCTGTCTCTGTCTAAAGTTGAGAGTGTGCTCCTAGCCATCACCCTTCTGTCGAAGAAGTACAGCTTGGCCAGCTGATTGGTTGCACGTCCAGCATATCTCTCATTCCTACAATTTTCAATGCTTTTGTTGGGCGTAAATGGGGGAGATTGCAGGGAAGGCTTCTGAAGGGGTCATGGTGGCGTACATGGTGGTGGCATCACGGAATGGTCTGGGGTATTTCAATGATGCGTAGATATGTGGGTGCCCTGGAGTGGGTAAATCCGGGAGGAGTGAGAAGAGAAAACTTGTTGCTGGGAAGGTAACTGTGTGGGGGAAATATATTGTTGCACCTGGATTGAAGGGAGGTCTTGTGGTGAAGAGCGGTGCTGCTGATGCTCCCACAATTGACGACGGTGAGTGGATGGAAAAGTAGGAGTGGCTGGTGATGGAGAGTAGGAAATGTCATCAGCGAAGGAGTGGTGAGAATCACTGAACGAATCCAGTAACTCCTGTGTGTCTTGATCCTCTAATGAGGGCTCAGTGTTATGACTGAATTGTCTACTGCCAAAGGTTGGAGTGGGTGGTATGGTTGGATTAGTTGAGTAACTCGGGCTTGATGGTGGTGGTGGCTGGTGAGAGTAGGTGGGATCAATTTGCTGGTTTGTGGAGCCAACAGGCAATGGATTATTGGAGAGAGGGGTAGAAGGTTGTTGCAATAGTTGACTGAATGAAACAGCAACAGGCAGTGGTTGATTGAAGGCAAGAGTGGATGGAAACGGCTGATTGAATGAAGAAAGGCCAACAGGCTGCTGTGTCGGGTTGGATTAGAAGGAGAGGCCCACTGACGACTGTGTCGGGTTGGATTGGAAGGAGGGGCCCACTGACAACTGTGTTGGACCTTAGTTACTTGATTAAGTTGTAGGAACTTGAGGCTGTAGCTGAGAACACACTTTCTGAAACAGTTCTAACATTAACAGCTGTCCCTTTTGGATACTCTCTAAGAGGTCTTTAAATTCCCCTGCACCAGACTCCGGAAAGGGTTCTGCATCAGACACAAATAAAACAAGTAATAAAGATACATACCTGCACATAGTGTTAAACTACACCCTGATAAGCTTATCAGTACTAAGAGTTAGAGTATGCTGTATTTATTGGCGAGCGGGAGCGAGCCAACCTAGTGGTTCGTTCGAGTGGATTTTTCGGTGTATATATATGTGACCATGCACGCAAAAACCAACCTTACGCCGCATTTTTGTGAAGTAGCTTTTTTCGTATATCGTTGTAAAGCTTGAAATGTGCTTGATACAGCGCTTATTTTTGTATAGTTTTTGGGAAAAACATTAAAAGTTACGATTTTTCAAACGTGGGCCACGCGGGGTTATACAAAACGCGTAATAGTCGAATGAATTTTTTCCGTATTCTTGTCCGCGCACGAATATGACGTCATGTTACAGGATTTTTCCCGGGAAATTTTTAGCCAACCAGAGAGATGCGGTGTAAGCGTGCAGTTTGACAGCAGACGAACGCTGCTATCGGCCCTACCGGGCTGAGTAGACGTCAGGCTTCTCTGTGAGGCAATTCAAGGCAGAAGCAATGCTCGCCATCTTTGCGTCAGCTGCATGTACCGTCGTGCTGTAGACAGGTTGTTCGATCGTGTTTATCCTGAAAACTCCGGCCGGTGTGTGCTATGGATGCTGGTTCTAGATTCTAAACTAGACAGTTAACAGGCCAGCTTTGCCAGCTACGTCACTGTTGAGCCGTCTGCCGGCTCCCGTCTGTCTTGAGCCGTCAACACTAGGCTGCCGTATTTTTAAGGCGGCAGCTTAGATGATCTACTCAGCAACCACTCCCAAGTTCTTCAGGAACCTTTGTGCCCGTGTGCGGAGTAAAGGAAAGTGACTGGTAGTCGCTGCATCTTTGTTGCTCCGTTCACTGACCACCGCTACAGAGAAATAGCTCTTTTTCTGGCGAGAAGGCGTCCTATGAGGCAGGAAAGGTAAAACTCAGGCATACGGCAAGAGCAGTATACAGAAATACTCGATGAATATTTCACGGTGTTGCCTCTTCTTCTTCGTAAGTAGCTCTGACGGGAAGCTTTACTTATAGGCAAAAAAAGTGGTTTTGCTTATACCGGTTGGTGTAGGCGTTATATTCACGCGTACTCGATAATTTAACATTGCGGCGTAAGGTTGGTTTTTGCGTGCACGGTCACATATGCATATTTTTTTGACTTGCGTGGGCGGATCAAAGGTGCCGCGCATACTTTTATTTCCCGTAATGTAGTACGCGTTCAATATGGTCAGTATTGAACGTTCAATACACAAATTATTGAACTATCATCAGCATCGTACACATAGTGTAGACAAAAAAATGTTCTGTAGAGGCTGTAGAGGCGAGGGATGACTGTTATGTAGAGACTATACAGGCGAGGGATGGCTGAGGCGACCACACCCCTTCATTCAGCTTCCTGTGGCAAGGGAGACCGTGGCCGCGGCACGCCGACCGGTCAAACGGCCAAGCGAGCTATGAAACGAGTTTCTCTGAGGGAGAAAGAGCCACCATCATGACATTGTTCGATTGCGATAGCCTCGAGTACAGAAACTTGCTCGAGAACCTAGCAAGTGCACACGTGCGCATGCTATGCCGTCGCATTTCTGTCGCTGGAGGGCGACGAATACAGCACTCAGGCTGCGCCTCGTGCTGTAGTCTCGAGACCACACCCCTCGTTCCCTTAAACAACTCTGAATGCACATTATCTCTTACTTATCGTCCGTTCGTACGTCATGTAAGTGCGCATGCGTGGCTTCGTTACGCACTTTTTTAAATCTGAAAATCATTTCCACATTTTTACGCATTTCACACACGCCTCGAGATAAGCGCCAGTTGATCTAGCCACCAAGAGAACTCTCCTCCATTCGACGGCATGCGCTGCAATCTTCGGTGACTGACCAAGGCTGTATATACCTCTTCCCAATCTTCATGGTTCGAAGGTGCAACTTGGAAATAAGCTGCGATTGCTCGTGCAGATCTTTGCTGTGTATAACTCATAAATATCAAGTTTTACATGATGTGAATGCTATCAATTCCATCACTCTTTGTTTTCTTGTCAGGCAGCAAATTAAGAGAAGGGGCACAGATTACTATACGTACGTATGCATATGTAGTCCCAAACATGTAACTCACAATCTCTTTTGGAGCGTCCACTAGCTGGACCTATCCTCTCATGCCTTTTCCTTTTCCCTTACCACAAACAGCTGCACATTCCAAAGAGGAAATACATCATAGTCTTGACTTTAGACATACTCCAATTACTTCTTGTGGCCCAAGAGTAGCAGAGAGAACATGCAGATCTTCCTTGGAGGGGGGTGGAACTAAAAGCCTGACAAGGAGGAGGACCGTTAGAGGACTTCGGATCTTCAGGAGAGTGGGAAGAGTCTGGATGAAGGGAGAATTCATTGGGAGGGAGGGAGGAGCCTTGTGCTTCAAGGGTTCCTGGAGTGTGCATCCAGTAACTATAAGCCCATGTCTATGTAATAAGCATGCATCGCTAATAGAGAAAGGGGCGACATAATATGGGAAGGCTTAGATGTAGTAGCATAGATTGGCAAGCAGGAGGGAGCCAACCTACATAGTTGTTAACCCTCGGCGCGCATGCGCAGCGGGGGTTACAGTAGTTGGGTCTATCTGTCTGTTTGTCTGTTACTCTACATCTCACCTCTCGAACGTCTGTTCGTCCCAGAAACGATACCATCTACCCAACGGGCGACGAAGGTCAGAAAATATGTGGGGTTTTCTCTGAAAACGCTCCGTTGCAGAGCTAGAGCGCTTCCACCATTGTACGGCTGGCTATAGTCGGCCATTTTTACTCCACGTAAAACGCGCATGTGTATTGTACTTGCGATCGACCACGTGGTGGAAAGTGGAAAGCGGGCATTTTGCTTCTCGTTCGGTGAGGGAAGGTGTCCTGTTGCGTGAGTTGCGGATTTATCTATCATGCCTCCGAGTAAGGTATGCCCACAGTGTCAAACTACTGTACATATAAGGCTGAAAGTGTGTAAATCTTGCGAACATGTCTTTCGAGCCAAGAGAAAAACAGAGCATAATTTGCCAGACAAAGCCGTGAAAAGCGTGCGAGTGTCACAGTCAGATAGTGTCAAATCAGCTATGAAGGCTAAAGATAACTTGCAAAAGGCCACTAAAAGAGCAAGTGAAACTAGCGAGCAAACTTTGCAAAGACAACAGCAGAGTAGAAAGCACATGGCAAGCTTGAGAGCAAGTGAAACAAGCGAGCAAAACAAGAAACAGACAGAAGCAAGTGGCAGTTGAGTCAGCGATTGTGATGTCTTGCTTCATTATCCTCCTTTCGCCCACCTTCTGTGGCTCGTGTACCCTAATGATTGTGGCTTTGATCGTAACACGTGTGTACTCGGCAAGACTGGATAATTTATCCAGAGTAAGGACAAAACTGCCTGCGGTCTTTGGATCAGAGATTTCAAATGATGCCGTGGTCTTTTCAATCTTGGTGTGGGTCTTGAGCACTATCTCGAGATCGCCTTTCATCTTGTTCCGCTGAATTACGCAATCTCTCAGCGTTACAGGAATTTCACAATCGCAATATGGCCGTAGCTTCTCCAACTTGGCTTTATCAAAGCCTACAACCCTCATCAGAGTCCCCATCTGTTAGTTCACCGTGAAAAAATTTATTCGGTTGTAGAGGCGAGAGCGTTGATAGCAAGCCTGAGGTGGTGGAAACTTTACTAGGAGAGAGTGGTTCTGCTTTCTTGGTCTTTGGAGGTGGGGAATCGGGGTTGAACTGGAGAGATCGCTTTGCCATAGTAGAAGGGTTGGGAGCTCAACGTGGTCACGCGGTCTCTCTATGTTCTCTAGCTCTCGTATACTAGTAGCTAGCTTGACATCCCACGTGCGTGCGGTGTTGCTGGGGGATTCCGATTGGCTCTAATGGCCCTTTACGTCATACTGACGGCACAGGCCAAGGTACGCGTTAATTAGAATAACACCTCGTACCAAGACCATTCCAGGAGTGAAAAGGTACGGGTTATTTTTATTCAGTCATTCATTCTGTCAGTTAAGTGAGAACTCACTTCTCCAGTCATAGATCGCGTCCAAAATGGGTTTACATACCCAGCGGCCGACGGAGGTCAGAAAAAATGTGGGATTTTCTCTCAAACTGCTTCGTTGCAGAGCTAGAGCGTTTTGCTGTTTGTACGGTGCGGCAAAGGGGGGCATTTTAACAACGCGCATGTGCGTATACACAAAACGCACGCGACTCCGAGGCGGCAGGCGGCCAAAGCGGCGCACGCTGATTGGGACCACGTGGCCAGTAGCCTTTCCCCCCCTGTGAGACTAGACAGAGACGACGGTTGAGTTCAGTAAGTATTCCTCCAACTAAGGCGTTTTGCTCACTAGGTTAGGCTTGGGAGGTAAGAATAATCTTATCTATGAACCTAAATACAGCACCAGTAAGTACAACAATTCTACCAGACCTGGTGATACCATTGCCCCACCCATTACTTTACATAATTGTGCGTGTGTGTTCACTATTATCACAGCGCCGAGGGTTTACACTTCAGTGCCTTCCATTATAAAAGTGCTACATACACTAGACGTGAACCTACATACACAAGGCATGTAATTCTGCTTTAAAGGATGGTTCAGCATTGCATGGGAAATTTGCTAGATTCTTTTTCAGGCTTTGTGTTGCTGCCTTTCATGACCAGTTCCTTCTTGTGCGAAAGCGGAAGTAGTCGCGACCTTTCGTACACGGAACGACACACCCACCAAAGAATGCTTCCGCACCAGCTAGAGAAAAAGGCCAGAAAAACTGCAAACAGTTTTCCTTGTAAAATAACGGGAATCGCATGGAAAGTGCCCTTGCGCAATACTGTCCGGTGACGATGGCCCTCACAACTTTCTAGTGTACCTTCCGGGCGATGTAGGTCCAGCCGGGCGTGGACCGGATCTTGCTGTAGAAGACTCTTCCCTGCATTATGTGTAAGCAGAAGGGACACACGCACATCCCTTCGCGGTCTCCTTCCTCGATGTCGTCCATACGGACGTCTTCTACACGGCCGTCGTAACGCTGCCAGTCGTTGCCAAACCATAGTACTCGAATTTGCCTGAACTCCAGTGCATCTGCAGCAGACTCTTTTAGTTGCGTCTGTTTCTGCGTACCGCCTTCGCACCTACTTTGTCTGAACCCATCCACAGTCATTGTGATTTCTTGACCTAGTGAGCTACGCCGTAATCGTGTACTGCATGTACGGGCGTAGCTACGAAGCTGCGTAAACACCTACGGTTTGGTTACAAGAAGCGTATCCACCTGTTGCTCTGTAGTGGTAGGGCATAATTTTAGTATGGCTTCATCGGTTACATCGTAATTACAAATTGCTGTACATTGTAACTGTGTAACTTGTCAATGTCTCAGTGTAGTAACCGTGCATTTTGTTTGACTGGTACCGTATGTATAGGCACCCAACCGTGATATACTAACTTTGTATGGCTGTACAAAGTACAACAGTAAATAGTTTCGGTGACAATTCGTTTAAGCCATGCCAATTTATGTAGCTCGAGAGTCTGCACGTACTAACACGCCACTACGTGCACCACCCGCAGTAGCCAGCATACTCTGTGTGCATGCAGTTTTTTTTAAGCAACCGCTAGTTCGCGCATAGCCGCTTATCCATGCTGAACAGTGCCTCACAACGCGTAGTGAAATTGTGCGCCTGTACCCAAGTTTGTTGGGTTACTGGTACGTTTCACGCACCTACGGTAGGAGTCAAAAACATTTCCAATTTCATTCCGTTTTTTTCCGTTTGTCGTTCACTATTATTTCTGTTCTGTTTTCCGTTTCTGTTCAGTTGTGAATTCTGAGTGACATGCACTCCGCAAACGCGGTAAGAGACTTGCTAGCGGGGGAGCGAAACAAGGTTTTTTCTCTGCGCAAACACGCAGCGAGTTCGGTCGCTAAAGCCTCAGTTTTGACTGCTCACTTCCGGCGGCAAGGTGAACGTGAACAGACTTTAGTTTACTGAATTTGTGAGTTGTTACGAATAGCTTTTGGGTGTTATTGGGAAAATATTTCAGCGTCGGATAAAGCTCGATGTGTGGGGGTTTCTCTGAAACTGCGGCGTGAAACACAAGCGAAAAAGCCATTATGCTAATTGGAATGGGCTTACCTCGCGAGGGTCTGCTTGCTCTGCGTATCTTGAAGGCACAAGAAGTCTCAACGAAGGGTGTGTATCGACCCCACATGGTATCTACTGCTATAGATGGCCCGAGTCGGACTCTGCGAGAGCCACGAATGAGCGCTTACCAGTAGCCCAGCCCATTAATTAGTGGTATTGCGCATGCGCAGTTTGCCGAGGGTTTGCACTTCAGTGCCTTTTCATTTTGTACAGGAATTGGGTTGTTACGGATACCTACAGTTTCCAAAGCTCCTCTTGATCTCTTCAAGGCTTACGTCGCAGTACAAAATCTAGGAGGATTCATAAATGTAAGCCCATTCTTACAGTACCTGTCTGTCAGCCAATCATACTTAAGTTAATGCCGGGTGAGCAGGAGTGAGCCTGTTTATAGACAGTACCTATGACATATTCGGATAACAGTGTATAGAGCAATAGTTGGATGAGTTTTCAGAATCTTTAAGCAAGTGCATACTTTTTGAGTTCATTTCTTTTGTAGCATGTTGTAGCTAGGTACGTATAGCACATTCTGTCAGAGGAGTGATCAAAAGAGAGAAGCTCTAAGTGAGTTTGTGCACTATTCGTGTATAGAGTCAGTAGCAACATGAGTTTTGCGTTAAACGTGCAGTGCACATTTAAAATAGTACTTGTTATCCAAAGCACTAAACCTAGGTAGATCCAGGTGTAAAAGAGGGCATAACCGGTACGGGCAAACCTCAAAATTGCCAGACAACGAGAAAGACGGTGTTTTGCAGAGTGTCTTTGTTGCGCCACTGTCAGGCTCCACGCAAGCCATTTTCCACACAAACTGGCTAACATGAGCCATCTTATGACCATGCACCAGCAAGCGAACAAAGAAAACTGGTAGCCATGGCTTGCGAGCAAACTCGCGGTCGAGCGGTTGTTCCATGTAAGCAATAATGCCAGCGCCCCGGTGAGTATTTGGGCTGTGTTTCATAATGGGCAATGGATTTAGACAGTGGTTACTTGTAGATGCTTATGGAGTGTGACAGTAGCATGTACCAAGCGGCGTTTTGTATTGGCTGCCATTTTGTTAGTGCGTCTTGGTCGGGCAAATACTCTTTGTCGGAAAGAAGGTTCTGGAAGACCTTCAAAAGTAACAGGTCAGGTGTTGGAACTAGTTGAATGACAAATGAGGTAAGATGGCGAGACTACAGTAGTTCAAGTACAGCTAACATCACATGGTGTTTCTATTAGTTCATCAACTATCATTCGCATTCGTGCTAGGCTTGGATGGACTTTTAGGGGTTCAAAATACTGCCAATTAATCCGAGAAGCTAACAAACACGAGATTTCAATGGGCTTATGATAATTTTCCAGAACATTTAAATAACGGTTTTAACAATGTAAGTAGGATGGATGAGACTACTGTCCAATTGGAAAGTCACCGAAGACACTCCTATAGGAAAAGAGGGGAGCAACCAGTTCTCAAGCCCCTCCCAAAACACCCAATTAAACTACATATATGGGCTGGTATCAGCAGAAGGGGTGCTACACCAATTGAAGGAACTACGAATGCTGACTTGTACATCTCAATATTACGGAGCAGTTTAGTCCCCTTTTTTCATTGAAAAGTCATTTTCATTGGAAAGTCACCGAAGACACTCCTATAGGAAAAGAGGGGAGCAACCAGTTCTCAAGCCCCTCCCAAAACACCCAATTAAACTACATATATGGGCTGGTATCAGCAGAAGGGGTGCTACACCAATTGAAGGAACTACGAATGCTGACTTGTACATCTCAATATTACGGAGCAGTTTAGTCCCCTTTTTTCATTGAACGTATCCTGACTCACACCGATTTATGCAGGATAATGATCCTAAGCACACGTCCAGGACGGCACAGCAGTTTTTTTGAAGAAGAAAGAATTAATTGGTGGAAACACCCCCCGAATCTCCTTATGCCAATCCTATAGATATCTCTGACATGAACTGAAGGAATTCATTAGACGTGACGTTAAACCAAGAACAAAGTCGGAACTGGTTTCAGGCATCCAACATTTGTTAATGTACAAAAGTACGAATACATTAATAATAATTCGTCAGATCATAAAAATAAAAAAATTAGATGGAGATGCTGCAAGGATACTCGTTTCAAACTCAGAAGCACCTTTCTGTGCACCACATTATTGTTCTTCTTGGTCACATACTACTGTGGCACTTCAAAAATTCACCACCTGCCTACCATATATTGTGTCATTCATGCAGCTTAATGAATAGAGAACTCACAACATGATAAATGAAGATCGTACCAGTGTGTGTTATGAATGCGCAGATGGATTAAGAATGACAAGGATGCATGCAGCTTTGGCTTTAGACAACTCAAAATATGGTAAATGAAGATTATTCCGGTGTTGTGAATGTGCAGATGCATAAAGAACGACAAGGATATGTGATATCGCACATGGTTAGTTAACCCTCGGTGTGCATGCGCAGCAAGGGTTACGGTACTTGGCTTTTCTGTCTCTCTGTCCGTCCGTCCGTCTGTCTCTGTTACCACATTTTCTGCGACTACGCGTAACGAGACAACAAAACAGCGATACCACTGGCTTAATTTTTTAAAGGGAGATTTTGGAGATTTTCGTATAACTACTGCATTCAAAAGTCAACAAGCCATTATGCAAATTAGCACAGGCTTACCACGACTGCGTCTGTGTATCTTGAAGGCACAAGGAGTCACAACATAGGGCATGTATCGACTCCTGCATGCTATCTACTACTGTAGCTATCCCGTGCCAGACTCTCCGCGAGCTACTAGCGGGATACCACGAGTAAAAGTGTAAAAAGCCCAGCCAACCATTAGTGTTACTGCGCATGCGCAGTTCGGCGAGGGTTTGCACTTTAGTGCTTTTCATTAGATCAGGTATGTGGGTTGATCACAGATTGTGCTAAGAAGCTCTCGCTTCATGTAACGTAGGTGATTGCATTTTTGGCCAATGGCCTTCTTACACCTCTCCCACAAGGCTTCTTTATCCTGCCTGCATCTTGTTGAGAAATTATACCATATTGCATCCTTACATTTTCCTGTGGTCGAGGGTGCCTGAAGTTGACTGGCACATTATGTGCGTCCCAAAATAATAGAACTGCGCCAGATGCGCAGCCACACATCCAGCATGCGCTCGTCATTGTATCGTCGTAGGATGTCCTGCTTATCTTTCTGCGGAGTGAAGTGCTGTGGAGAGAGCTAATAGGGATGAGTTGGTCGTGGCGGGGTTTTTAAACCGGACGGTGGGTGCTCCTGCCATGAGTAAGAAGTGGAGGGTGGGTTGTGCTCCTGGTACAAAGTGGAGGGTGGATTGCACTCCTGGTATGAATTGAAGGGTGGGTTGTGCACCGAGGTGAGGGTTTGCTCGTAGGAAGTGGAGGGTGGGTGTTGGTGCTCTGGATAGAAACTTTTGTGCTCCAACCTTCGGTAGGAAGTTGAAGGGTCCTCTGTTGGGTAGAAACTTGGGTGATGAAGAGAAGTGGAGGGTGCAAGCACAGTAGACCTACGACATGATAGAGCAATGTTAGACTCTATAAGCTCCTGTCATGCATCACCTCCTTCCACACCTTTCCCACCCTCCCTCTACAATGCCCGTGCCTCTTTTTTCACAAAATCCGTACCACATCACCCACCTGATCAGAGCAATGCACACACCAAGTGCTCATCTCCTCCTCCTCCTCCTCGTCATCGGTGCATATGGAGGTCTTAGTGACCTTTTTGGAGTGGAATCCTTCTCTCCCCAACTGTTGGTGGAGCCTGGATGTGTAGTAACAACATTATCAATGTACCACACCATTACAGTTTGATATGCTCTGACAATTTGGCTGTTGTGGTCTGTGTGACTTGCTTACCTGTGCTTAGTAGGTGCTAGTTGATTGAACTGGGAATGGAGGAGAGGATGTAGGGGGTGAGTTGAGGGGACAGATGGTTGAGCCTGTAGGGATATGTGTCGTAATACACACAATATATTGCGATCAATGGCCAAACCAATGGTGGATCATTCTCCCTCTCGGGCTGTCTATACTGCTGTCCCTCCTGCTGTGTGGGGACTGTTGGCAGAGCCAGTAGGGATATGTGTGGTATTACACAATATCTCAGGTACAGCGATCAATGGTAGCTCACCAGCTGTATCTCCTACTGTTTGATCTCCCTCTGCAGACATGTGCATGGTGTTGATGTTGTGCAGACCCGGTAAAATTGTATTTAGCAGCCAAGAGAAAGAGGCTACGGAGGAGAGAAATTACGTGAGGGCAACGGGAGTAGCCAGGCACTAAGCAATGCACTGCCTGGTTGTCGCAGAGTAGGTGGATGTGTTCGCCAAACTGCTGCTTCGAGCACGATTGGGTAGAGCTCTTCCACTGGATACTCCATTGCGATTCAGCCATAGACCAGTGGCCATTGAACCACTCACCCTGGCGGTAGGCACCGAAACCGGTGGTCCCTGAGCTGTCGGTAAACAGCTGGAGGTGGGGGAGGGGGTCCAGTCTGGCAGGAGGAAGAACGATCGACCATTCCTCGGACAGAGATTACCTCGTCTAGGGAAGGTCCTTCCAGCTGGGACTACCTTGGCTGCAAAGCTTAGGATGCCGATAAGGGATAGCAGTTCTTAGCTGGAGCGGGTTGCCCAGGTGTCCAGGAAGTGGTGTATGTCCTGGAGTTTATCAGGTGGGAGGCGGGCTTTAACTCTTACCGGGCGTATGCCACGTATTTGTGAGACTATAAATCATTGCGCAGGACGTCTGCAACACCCGCGTGAGACGCGCGGACACTACCGCGGGACGTATGCCACACCCGCGTGACATGCAAACTTCCATGGATTTTCTGCACAAACTCAAAGGGCTTACCTCCCGCTCTGTAGCCAATACTGGTCCTTGGCCTTCACGTCACAACACTGCCATGAAGTCAAGCTCTCTAAAAAAAAACGCGCGTCCGAGGGCGGGGCAAAACAGCTGCACATGCGCAGCTGTCATACAAACAATTTTAGTAGTAAACAGAGAGTTACAAGACAGGACAGTAAGAATGGAAGTAGGACAAGTGATGGAGGTATGGGATGATGTAGAGACAGATGCAGAGAGTAGTGATGTAAGCTCTGGAGCAGAAGATGCTGCTGTGCAAAAATTTGAGAGTGGGTCCTCCGACGAGGACATAACTGATCATCCCTCAACCTCAGCTGGTCCCAGCTCTAGGCCTGCAGCAGAGTATAGTTGGAGAGAAGTTACTGAGAGTAAGTAAATAGTGTGGTTGATAAACTATGCATACTAGATATATATACTTAGGTAAAATTACAAACATTACAACTTAGAAGTAACAAGAAATGCAAGGAATGACAGTCCTCCACAATGGCCACCATTCTCACAACCAACTGGTCCGCACACTTCCCTTCCTGCCACGGCATCTCCAGAGCAGTTCTTTTTCGAGCTCTTCACTCCTGAGGTATGGGATCTTCTGGTGACGGAAACCAACAACTATGCTCGACACCGCATCAGCACTACTCCTCCCTCCAGCCAAGGCATTCTCTCGACATGGCACGACACGTGCAGGGATGAGATGATGGCCTTTATTGGTCTCATCCTCAACATGGGGACTGTACAGCTCCCTGCCATCAAAGATTATTGGTCAACAAACCAGACCCTAAACTTCAGCTTCTTCAGGTATGAACTGTATATACAAACATAATGCAAGCACATGACACTATTACCCACAGATCAGTGATGTCACGGGATAGGTTCCTCCAAATTTTCTGGAACTTGCATCTGTGCAGCCCAACTACTTCTCCTGGCAGTCCTCGGTCAACCAAGGTACAGCCCCTTCTCGACCTTCTCTGCCCTCGCTTCGAGTTGGCCTTCAAATTGGGGGAGTTTGTTGCTGTAGATGAGGCCATGATCGCATTCACAGGTCGTGTATGTTTCCGCCAATACATACGTGGTAAGCCTCACCCCTACGGGATAAAAGCATTTGTCCTCGCTGACAGCAAGACAGGGTATGTCTACAGGCTGAGGGTCTATTTTGGAAAGGAGACAGACCTCCTTCAAGATACATCCCTTCTGCACACAACACGTGTAGTCCTCACATTGGTGGAGCCACTGCAGGGACTGGGTCATCATGTGATCACAGATTGCTTTTATTCATCACCTGAACTGGCAATGGCGTTAGAAAAGCGAGGCCTTGTCTTTACTGGCACAGTTCAGATTAACCGCCGTGGTATGCCACTGGCCGTGAAGTCTACCTCCGACCGTCAGCTGCAGCGACGAGAAGTAAAGGCATACAGGGCTGGAAAGGCAATGGTGATGCAGTGGAAGGAAAAGAGGGTAATCACTTTACTCACCACATCGGGCACTTGTAAATGTAATCGATGTCCGAACACACCGAGGCCAACAAAAGCAGAAACCTGCCGTTGTCCAGTTGTACAATGACAACATGCTAGGTGTCGATAAAATGGACCAGCTGGCATCATACTACGCCTTGTTGCGGAAGTCTGTGAAGTGGTGTCGAAAGGTGTTTTTTTTGCCCTCCTGGAGGTATCTGTCGTGAATTCGTACATTGTGTACACAACTCGGCTACGGCAGCTAGGGCAGGAACCCCTCACTCACCTCCAATATCGTCGGTCCCTCATACTCAGCCTGGTGTCTCACCGGTTGCAGGTTCCTCAGCCACCACGACCTGGTCGCAGGGTAGACATGTCCCTAGAAAGGCTCCGCCCCATCCCTCATTTTGCAGAAGAAGTAGAGAGACCTGCAGGATGCAGAACGGACCGCCGTAAGGACTGCCGTGTCTGCAACAGAGCTGGTCACCGACGTACCACCCTCTTTTACTGCACTACTTGCTCTGACAAGCCATATCTTCACCCTGGCAGATGTTTTCGAACCTACCACACACGTGTACACTTCCGAGGTCAAAACTAGAATCTCTGGCTGAACAGCTCCCGTCCTGTATGTATGTAATCCGTAATCCAACCACATCCGTCGCATACAAGCAAAACCACACAACATTTTACCTACTTTGAATCCTTCAGGGACTCCTTCTCAGCGTGAAAAAGTATCTGCTCTTTAGCGCAAGCAAGCGCTTGGCTACAGCGCCCCAATGACACGGTATATTTCTACCCGCGTTCCCCGGAAATACGGCCGTCCGCGTATAATAATTGCGCATGCGCGCGACATCCGCGCGTACATTTCATTGCTCGCAGCGCTCACCCGGTAAGAGTTAAGGGAGGCAGAGTTAATGAGTATGCCTAGATACTCCAGACAAATGGTTTGTCCTCCCGTTTGTCGTCAACCAGTGTGACCCCCAGGGAAGCACAAAGGGAAACGAGGATGTGCAGGTTCTGTGGGCACTGCTCTGAGTGGTGTTCCAGTGACGATGAAGTCATCCAGGTAGTGGGTGACCCCCTGTTGGATAGCTATTCTCTCGATAGCTTCCGTCAAGCAATTGAAGCTGACCTGAGACCGAAAGGAAGGACGCCAACAAAGTAGAATGAACCCCTCCACTTCATGCCAAGGGGGTTGTGGTCAGAGGGATGGACTGGGCACAGTGTGAAGGCGTTCTTCATGTCTATCTTCACCATCAGAGCAAGTCGCATCACGGAGTATATGGCGCCGTAGACAGTGGAATAGCGCAGAGAGAAGTCATTGTTGTCAATGCCGTCGTTGACACTGCTCCCTGGTGGGTAGGAAAGGCGCATAGTGAGGCGCCATTTCTGTCACCTTTTCTTGGGAATAGCGCCGCGGGGGTTGACAGCAAAGCTGGGTAGAGAGGGAGAGGGGAAAGGGTCAAGAGTGTGCCCTGCTTGACATTCAGCCTCCAAGTATTTGTCGTATAACTTGTGGTCGAGTCAGGGCTGAGCGCAGATTGGCGGAAGGGCATGCATTGTGTGAAGGCGAGGGCAGTCGTCCCTGGAGCACCTCCCCCGGTTGTAATTGCAGCAGATCTGCTTTGCCTGGGTCTGTGTGTTTTGGGCCAGCCGTAGGGACCCTGGCTTTCTTGGCTGGCCCACCAGAGGAAAAAGAAGGCAGTCAGAGGAAGAGTAAGAGGAGGTGAAGCAGTGGTTATACCAGGCCCTGGGGCACACCCTGTGAAGGCCTTGGTTTAAAGTTGTGGGTCTCTCTGGCTCCAGGAGGCCAGGCGAAACCTAGCTGTCTTCCTCCTGAAGGCAACGTCATACGCCATGCATGCAGAGAAATCGTATTCTGCATGGCATGTGGCGATGAGGTAGAGGTACACCATGAGATCCGCTGACCGCTGTGGCTGGTGGGAGGACTGATAGTGGGAGTATACAATAACGCACCTTTCCCATTAGATGAAGGAGGAGGCCTGTCTCTTTTTTGTTTTCCTGGGGACGGTAAGCCTATTGCGCTCCCATAGACATGGCTCTCCTCCGTACCCTCTCACTCTAGGACATGCAGCAGCTCATGGGGTCGCTGCGGTAGAAAACCTGGCCGGTATGATGGGGATTGAGCCGCTGTACAGAGCCATCTGAGGGATGGAATGGTAGGTGGGCAGGGGTACTGCTGCTGGGGTCTTGGTAGGAGGGGCCACGGAGGTCTGACTGGGTTGAGGCACAGGAGGAGCTGCTGCCAGTCCATGTATATGCTAGGGGAGAGAAAGTGGGGCTGGTAAACCCATGACAGTTAGGTTGCAGTGGTGGCACTGGAGCCGGAAGACTGTCCCAGCAGCTGAGGGAGAGCGGAGCGGGGACGGAGCCAATGAGAGAGACCTGGCTGGAGTGCAGCAAAGACCCACTGGGAGTGGGCTGCGGTAGTTGAAGGGGGAAGGACCGGGCAAATGCCGTGGAGGACGCGGCCGCTGATGGAAGGGCGAAGTGCGCTAACACTCGAGCCGCGGCTTGCTGGGCCATCATGTGCAGATTAGATGGCTGCAGGCCAGGGCCAGCCTGAGTGGACGCCACTGGCATCTGCGGGATGCCAGCGGAGAGTGAACCAGAGACGGTGGGTGTCACGGGCAGGCTGGTGGAGGCGGTCTGCGCGAATCCAACCAGCGTTGTTGGTGGCTGCGGAGGATGCGGGGAGGGAACGTAGCTGGGAGCGAAGGGTCAACAGTCGTGCTATCAGAGACGTCTGCAATACGGAGATGCAATTGTGTGGCCATCGGGATGCCGTCTGTCGTAAAGAAGAACTTTGAGTGACTTTGGCAGGCAGAAAACGCTGCAAACACTGCGATACGCAATAGTGTGAGCGCTGTTGTGCTGCACATCTGTTTGTACGCGTGTGCTTGCCTGCCTACTTCCGTTATAACCGGAATTAATTACCAATAAAGATCCTGGGTTTTTATAATTTGTTTACCTTTGCTATGATAAACTTGCATCTTGGAAAGGAGCTACAGTCTCTCACACGACAAACGTCGTCTTCGTGCACGTAATAATCTGTGGGCACAGTATTGTGTTTGCACTCCTTTGGGTGACCTATAGCCGGTCTGCATTTTTTCATAGCAAGTCGCAATGTTTTATGTTTATTTTGCTCACATTGAACGTCGAACAGGGTATACAATAGTCTTAACATTCTGTTCAGCGTCATATGTGACTCTATATGAGAAAATTGGACATGTGACGGAAATATGATTTGTCGAGGACTTGCTCAAAACACCTACACTGCGCGCAAGCGCACCTTTTTCATTACTCCGCCCACAGACTACACAGTACATCCTGAATATCATTGAAATAACGTTTTGCGTTTGAACGCTTCATTCGACCCGCGCCAGACGCTTGCATGTTTTTCCGCAAGTGCAATGTTTATTGACTAGGCGTCCTGAGTCTGAGCAGGCAGGCCACTTTGTGGGTGTTGCCACTCTGCATTTGCGTGTTGGTAGCACTGGTCTAGGTCTCTAGTATACTACGTGGTTGAATCAATGTCAGGACAGAGCATGCGTGTGTGCAGGTGCGTTTTGACTTTGTGTGATTGTGTCTGCTTACACGCGCGCGTGCTTGTGGGTGCATCTAAATAATTGAACATCCGAACGCATTCAGATATTTGAACACAAACACACTTTGAATTGCAGGATGTACTGTAGCTTACCTGGACAAGATCCTCTTGTTCTGTGTCTTTGAGGCACAAAAACAATATTGCAGAATTGTTTGTACTTCGCTGGAATTGGTACATAGAAACATACAGTAGGCATCTGCACATTTCCGTTACATAGAACGGCCGTTCAGCATGAACCTGTTTTGATAAGAAAAAACAGGAACGAGAGTCTGTTTCAACTGCCATACCTACCAGGCTTTTGGTCGAAACCAGAATGCCAGTTTACTGCAGTCCTTTCTTACCTACGCACTGCTTCACGGGAGCTCTGTTGTTCCGCTTGCCACGACTCAGTGCCGACACCTACGCCACCCGACTGCACCCGTACCATGTCCCTTTCATGGCTTAATTTACTACGCTATACTCTTCAGGACTCACCAATGGTCTGGTGTGTACCCTGCAAAAATTCAGCGACAAACACTACACAGGAAAAACCACACCGATATTGAACATTAAAGAACAGAACTAAACGGAAGCGAAACGGGAACAGAACGGTGCAGTTTACTCCGTAGAATGGCCGTTGTAAGGAACAGAAGTGTGCAATTTATGACGCCCACTGTACTTTTTGCCTTATGCCATTGATAATAGCCATTTCTGTGTCTTCAATTACAAGTGAACTGTCATCTCTGTATAAAGGTCGATGTAGCTTTAAACATGCAAATATTCTACCGCTGATATCCCTTTTTTCACGTACACAGTTATCACGGTTACAGTACTGCTCAGGGGCAAGGTATAATGCGTTTGCATTTTGAACGCATGTGCACAGCATGTGGAACGAGGAGAGAACGCGTTAACACCTCCTATCAGCCTTGTTCATACCTCGTTTCCACCTCTGCGTTTCACTCGCGTTCTGTACACGTGTCACGAGTAGACGGCATTCGTTTGTTAAAGACTGCTTGCATGCGCTTGACTATTTTGCGCCCACGCTGAAGCCGTTGCGACGATTGACAGTTGCTCGCTTTCCCGTCCCTACACCACACGGCTTTTAGTGAGGGGCGCACATCAACCTGCGCGCAGCATGATGCACCGACCCTGTGAGCTGTATAACCGTTTGAACGTGGGAAGCATATATATACGCCATCGGACCCGTGGGAGGCGTATATACCCGCTCTGCCAAGTGTCTGCATACATCGCCTTCCTCCGCTTACCTGTGGCGGGCGTTTCCCGTCTCAGTTTTTCACAGCTTATAGAACTACACAGCCTTGCCTCCCGGGTACACGCCCACTTCCTGCGTGCAGCCGCCTATTTCCACCGCTATACCTTTGTTATTGTTTACTATACTCGGTACAAGCTAGTTCAGCTTGCTTTTGCAGAACTGAGCCCCTCCTTACGCTGTATACCTTTTCATAGTCTCGCAGAGTGTAGCAATCGACGCACTTCCCTGCTACAACAATCTCATCCCCTCGTGTCTGTCTTGTTCGCACTTGCATGTCGGCCTCATTTCCCTGCATTATAAACGCGTGTGGAACGCACGTTTAAAACGTGAACGCATTATACCTTGCCTTACTGTATCTGAACATTAAGTTTCAGTGCATTCACGAATGTGACCTGCTACGGTAAAGGGCCCTTTTGACACAGAAACGTTTTTGGCATTTTTAGTGTCAATGTAGAAGATCCACTCTACAACAATAGCACGTACCGGTTGCGATATATAGCCGGAAGTGCGCGAGACCTTGGAAATGCTTTACTCAGAAAATCGCATTCACACATTCTGCATTCGCAAAAGGGCGTGTACTTTAGCTATAGTTTGCGCAGTCGTATCGCATAGACTTTATTATTGCCTATCGAGTTTTTAAGAACCCAAGATTTAACCCAGGGTGCTATTTTTACTCCTACAGCACAATTGCAACTCCGCGTCAAATTGGCCCTTTTCCCGTAGCCGGTCACATATAGTTTAATGTGGTAACGAAGTGCTACTGGTGTATGTTGACTTCTTTAGGTGATGCAAAAAAGTCTTTGGCCAGAGGTGATGCAACTACTGAGTCCCTCTGCTGGCACCTGTGCAGGGTCGATAAGAACTTTGATGAGATTTTATGTGAGACTGCTGCTACCCTATGAATGTCATGTAAGGAATGACAGCGTTTCAGATTGTCTAAGCAAGGTGGACACATCAATTTTTATGCATACGGTGCTTTCCAAAGTGATTGATGAGAAGAATGATGGAAGAGGGTCGGATGATGGGGATTCGGTTGTTTCTGAGAAACAAATGAATGGTGAAGCCAGGCGAGTTTCAAGAAGACTGAATTCACAGACTAGTGAATCAAGTGCTGGAGAGAATAGTAGCCAAGAGCATGAGAGTAGGGATAAAGAAGATGGTCACCCATCAGATATCCAAGAAAAACCGACAACTCCAGTCGGTACATACCCACAAGAAGTAAGTTCTGATGAGCCTTTACCAGAAATCAGTGCTCAGGAGACAGAATCTTTGCTAGCTATGCCTGCATCACCCTATCTTCAACCACCTGTAACGACAGGTGTGCCGTCTACTCCTTCTGCTGACCCAGCCACTCCACCCTCTTCCTTTCCTCCTCCCTATGCCCCGCAAGGGTCACAAGAGTGGGGACAGAATTCTGATGTTTTTACTAGCTACCCTTCGTCGTATTCCATGGATATATCAACTTATAGGCCTCCTCCACATGTAGCTCCATTGCCTCCAGGCTACAACCCCTTTGCTCCTCCATCACAACATGATATGTCCATGGACTACCACCTTGATATGCCTTCACCCATGATGCGATCCCCGTACGATACTGCCCCATATCACATGGGAATGCCCCCTGGCATGCATGGATTGCCCAGTTCGCGCCCTAACCCATATTTATACCGATCACACATGATGCCAAGGGATCCTTTCATTATGCGAGGCAATGACATGATGTACTCTGGGATGAATTCAGACTGGGCATGGCAGCAAGGCGCGCAGTTTTCAGGAATGATGCACCATCATGGTATGCAATTGCCATCTCGGTCCAGCCAGGGTGTACAACCATCTCCGACATCGAGAGGTCATCTTCAACAGCCTCCCCCTCATCTGTCATCTTCTGCTAATCAATCTTCAGCCTCTGGTGGTGAAGTAACAAAACCATGGCTAGAGAATCCGAAAGGTAAACAATCTGATAGAACTAATTCACAGTCAAGGGCTAAAGCTGAATACAAAACTGTTTCAAGCAAGTCTGACCACCCTCAAATGCTGGATTCATTGAAACGTCCACTTCCTGACTGGAGTGGCTGTGTTGAGGGAACTAAACCTCACCTAGCAAAGAGAAAGCACCTTCTCTCAGTTGACTGTGGTAAGTTACCTACGTTTGTATCCATGGGTAGAGTTTACCACTGTGTTTTGGGATTTTTCGTGTTTCAATAGTAATAAGTAGCAGCTTGTTACTATATGTTGCGTGCACGCATAAACCTATCTTGCGACACAATTATTCATGTTGAGATACGGGTGTGTTTAGCAAGGGTAGTATGGTTTGTTGATGTTTGGGTTTGCTAGGTGCTAGGGTTCTATGGGGGTACCTATTTCTATCTGGCCTTCTCATGACCTAAGCAATACAGATAGATGCCTGAGATGTAGGTTTCCCCCACAGGCCAAGTGAAAATGCCTATGAACGACCGTCTGAGATCATGAGGTAGCTGGACATCAACAGTTTTACTGCTCCATTACGCCGACGAGTAAACGAAAACATTCCATAGGGGCATGAAATTGCTGATTCTTTCATTTCGGTTTTTGGTGTAGGCTACAAAAACGGAGTCTGCTATGCACCTCCAACTTTTTACAATGTTGCAAAAAGGGTGCATGCCTCCTAGAATACGGCAATCACTACTGACTTTTTGCGCCATGAGGTTGTTTTATGCATGTGACAACAACAAGGTGAGGTAGAAGGGCAAAGGCAAAGCAAACAAGTCAACTACACCCAGGACAGCTCTCTTTTTCCAAGGAATTAGAAGAGCTGCCCTAGGTGGGATTCGAACCAACGACACCCCCGGGTAATGCGCAGTCACATATAATGTAGTATATTGTCTGGTGACGTCACATTGACCTTGAACCCCGTGCATAGGCGTCATGCTAAGGAATGAACGGGGACAATTTGGGGCTGGGTTATTCTCCTGGACGAGATGAGGTAGAAGAGAACAGACAGCAGCTTTTAGGGCTTTGTAGATCCTTCAAGAGCAACTACCATCAGATGATACTTCAGCAGCTAGCAGCTTCACCTCCGCACAGGTCCTATGAAACAGTATTCGTACACATTAACCCTTTGAGCGCATGCGCAGAAATGCGTGGGTCATTTGCAATCGCCATGCGCGTGCGCGGAAAAACACGCGTTTTTAGCAAAGACGCGAGCGATTGTTGTAGCCGGGAAGTGCGTCCATTACTACACTCTGCGAGACTATGAAAAGGTAAACAACACGAGGAGGGGCTCAGTTCTGCAAGAGCAAGCTGAACTAGCCTGTACGGAGCGTAGTAAACTATAACAACGGTATAGGGGCGGAAATAGGCAGCCGCTTTCTCGTGCGCAAGCGTGGAGAGATCACGTGCAGGAATTGGGCGTGTACCCGGGAGACAAGCCTGGGTTGTTCTGTAAGCTGTGAACAACTGAGACTGGAAACGCCCGCCACCGGTCAGCGGAGGAAAGCGATGTATGCGGACACGTGGCAGAGCGTATATATACGCCTCCCGCGGGGAAGGGGGGCGGGTCGGATGGCGTATATATACGCTTCCCGCGTTGAAACGGTTAAAGAGGCACTCTTCTCCTCAATATTAGGCTTTTGTAAATCTTACACCTTACACTAAGCAGGCCGTGACATGTGCCTACCTGTAGTCTACTCCACGAAACAAAAAACCTGTAGATTATTGTGTCATAGCTGACATCACAGGCGGGAAAAGTGTCTCATTTTGGTAAAATGGGCAGCTGAAACATACCACCTTTTTAAAGACGAGCCTATTTATCCGCAAAGTATGGCGTGGAGCTAAGATCGTAAATCTGCATTAATAGTGTGTATGTGTCACCTGGTCTGGGAAAAGGTACAAATCCGCACAAATATAGAATTTTCTAGACACACATGTATAGTTGTAAACTCGATGGTTTTGGATAAGCACACAGATGAAACTTATGTCCTAGCGTCGACCTTTTCGCGTTGGAGCGGCCTGCAGCATCTCCTTGTAGTTGTGGGTATTGCTCTATTGCGTGATCAAAATTACACGTGCTCTTTTCGAAGTAACGCGTCTTGTAGTGTGCGTGTGTTTTTGTTTATGAAGCAGCTACAAAGGTGCGGTTTCACTGTTGTGTGCCGGGTGCGTTGCACATTCGAACGATATACGTAATAATTCATGTAAGTGATTTTACTTATGCTGCTATGGTCTAAAAATGAGCATCTTCAGTGTTAGTCCACAATTACTGCTGGTCATGTGACCTTCAGCCAATCCATTTGTCACATGCACGCTACTTTAAATTGCTTAATGCACTTTAAATTGGCTGAGGTAACATCCAGTTGTTTAGGACACACTATGCAGTTTGTTATACAGGTCTAGTTAGTGCCCTCAGACGGGACGGTGATAACGATCAAGGATATGTAATGCACGAGCCGTTCCTCGTGCACTAAGACTAAACCACCTAATGTACTGTTCTAAATACTACATCAGCTTTTTCCTTTTCTGAAGGGCCTTTCTTTAACTTGTTATTGTAACGTCGAGTTACATGCGGTATTGACACCTGTATCGATCGGATCGAGAGTGATTAGCCCTCAGTGTGCATGTGGAGTCAGCTTCAATTGTCTGTAAATGCCCACTGTCCGAAATCGACTACAAACGACCATAATCCATAGACGGGCACAATTAGACAACAAGTGTGTGACCTTGCTACGATTACTAACTACATACAGGACCATGTGCGCTGCTGTGCTACTTTGAACTGTCTTGGCAGCAGATTCTCTTGGCACCATTTCTAGATACACCCTTTGCTGCCAGTCTACAATTATTCATCGCACAGTTTGCTTACTAGGCAGTTTACGAGTTGTCTTCCTGGCTTTTACTAATTTTCGCCTGCCACATGGACACAGAGAACGTCCAAAGTTAAATTTTTGGGTCACAAACCACATCCCATGCAAGCACCATCATGTCAGAGCAGTACTACATGTATGTGGCCCCATTCCTCTGTTCCCCACTGGTATAGGTTTTTTTTGCTTTGAGGGGAAGTAATAAGCTTAGTAAGGCCTTTGTTCCCTGAGTGAGCCCCTGGAACCCTGAGTGCTGGTGGTCGACGAAAAAATCAGCTAAACTAGGAGCGCAGCATCTAACTCCCTCAATACTTCCGCCTAAGCATTTTGCAGGTTAGTCCCAGGGGCACAGCTTGTGCAATCTTATGTAATCGCTAATGACTCTGTAGTTGGCTTCCAAACTGTATTCCCCCACTCTGCCATATATGGGCAAAACCACTCTGCCACATTTTACAACTGTCAATGCTGTTCCTTGCTGTTGCATTCCTTCCCCCCTGGCTAAACCAAATCTCTGAAGGTAATTGTTTAAATAGCCATTGTTGTCAGCTAACTATCATTTTAATCGAACTCTCCGGTGCAAATGCAGCCAGAAAAACAATGAACACTTTCTTACTTTGCACGTATTGAAGTTGAGAGCAAGTTGATGTTAGCTAGCAAACATCCCAACCTCGAAACATTTTCGTGCAACTAGTCTTTTCCGACACACACACGGGCGGACGTTGCATGCTGTGTGGCTGTGCTGAGATAACTATAATGGCTCTTTCGAACTAAAACCAAACTTTCATTCCCTCTCCTCTGATAAAGAGGGGAGGCATTTAAACATATCCTGGACACTCCAAACTATGGCAGTGGTGTGTGGCAATCAGCCTTTTTATCAACTGTGACCGTACACGTCAAAACTGGGCAAACATAAGTTTGCGAAAATTTTTTTCTATATTTCACCGGATTTCGAATGAGTGCTCATTTTTGCTCCTTCGTTGCATGGATATTCCATTTAGTTCCGGAAATACAGCTGTTTTTGTGGTTTAGAGTGCCTAAACTGTAATTCATCTACATGCATTTTGTGTAGAGCAATTTTTCTGTATGCACGCTCCGTTACATGTTGGGTGACACGCGATCTCACAGTCTCTGTTAACGAACGAAGCCTTTAGAAAACTCTGAGAAAGTCACAACGAAGGTAGCGCGTAAGCTTTAGAGTTTATCAGTTCTGTGCATTTTTCAATAGTCCGTATATTTTTCCGCTTCTCTCTGCAATACATGCACGGGGAAATTGACATAGCCGTCTTTGAGCGCCGTTACAGGTCTAAAGGTACATTCTACATCGATGGTCCCTTCCTGGAAAACATGCGATATTCACGCTGTCAACTACAAACACTTATTATCTCGAATTCATTTTTCCCCGACTTATGCCTCCTTTCCGCATGTACAGTCATTCACACTCCACACAAGGGACACTGCGTAATGCAATGCCCATCCCTGTAGTATGTACTATAGTATTAGTCATTCACATCCTGGAAGCCTACCTACCTTTTCACCAGAACCTGCTTGTTTTTGCATCACTCCTCATCCTCTCTAGTCAATATTAATAACCTTGTAGCATGATGCGTGGGTGTATCAAAGGCGCCGGCAACACCATGAATGCCATATTGTGAACGACCGTGCTACAATTTCCTGCGATTGGAGAACAGAACGGTTTTGATTTCACGCCAGAACAGCAAGGTAAGCACGGCATCAGCGCTTTGTTGACACTTCCGGCCTAGCCTCTAGGTAGCTGTACACCCGCGTTAAAATTGTAGTACTAGGGCGGCTGCCCTACAGCAATTTGATGCAGACTTTACCTCTGTGGAACCACCCTGAACTCATGTGAAAGACCCCTACACACCTTGTTTTCTTCACACTGAATTGGTCCAAGAGTGTTTCGAGGAGGTTTGATGTAGTTGAACCACTCTGAACTAAAGGACAAGTATCCTACACACCTCGTAGCAGCAATATATTTACAGGCGAGGTGAAAACACAGCGCTCTGTAATTAGTACACACCTATGATTTCCGAGTGCTGAATTACCCACATAGTCGGTCTTTCCTGCTTACTCGACTTTTAAATTCTACCAGTGTTCGTGTGTGGCAAGCAGCAACTACTGTAAGCTGGAAAGCTATCGATATGTGAGATTTCAGCCGCCCAGTTGTCCTACAAAATGCCCTAGTAGAATGCTTTCTCAATCTACCTAGCTAAATAAGTATGTGCATGTGGAGGGTGGATGGGAGAACTTTGAGTGACTTCGGCGGGAAGAACACGCTGCAAACACTGCGATACGCGATAGTGTGAGTGCTGTTGCGCTGCGCATCTGTCTTGTATGCGCGCGCTTGCCCGCCTACTTCCGTTTTAACCGGAATTACCCAGTCATTCGCGTAATAGCAGTCCATGTGAGGCAAACCTATTCTACTTGTTTAGCCGAACCCGACCTGTAAGGGGCAGCTCTGTAACCGGCCAGGTGCCATCGAGGATGGCGGCACCGGGCACGGTGTTTAGTGCGTCTCGGCTCCAGGTACCAGGCTGGGTGGCAGAGCTGGGAGCGAGGGGAATGCCTAAGGCCGGCCAGGTGCCGAGTGTTGGCAGAGCTGGGCACGGCGAAAATGCGTCTCGTTCCAGGTGACAGTCTGGGTGCCACTCTGGAGACGAGGAGGGAGTGCGTCTCGTTCCAGGTGACAGTCTGAGTGCCACTCTGGACACGACGATAGGCTGTCCCTGAAAATCCATAGGCATGTATAGGGAGGGGTATAGATAGGTGCTGCCCCAAACATTTAAGGTCCGGCTATAGGGAGCTTACTTGACTGTGAATTATAGTGGAGCTCCTGCCGGGGCTGATGCAATGCTGTTGGTCTCGCTGCCCGGCAGGCGGATGTAACGCCGGTAGCAGTCACTGCTCCAGCGGCCCAGGGCTTGGATCCTCTAGTCTGGGATGCCAGCTGCGGCTGCTGCTGAGGCAGCTCCGATGCGGAAGGAGTGAGATGAGTACCGCTGTGACTCGACTCCGCAGGGCGAGGCCAGGTCTCTGATTAGGTGTTTGAGTCTCTGGCACGTGAGAGCAGCTGTCTGGAGGCAAAACAGAGTGCATTCTGTGGGGCCTTGGGTCGCTAGGTAGGTGTCCAGGGCAGTGACTGCACAGAGGGACGGGTCGCCAGATGGGAGCACTGTGGCGACAGCTCCAGAGCGGAACGGGTCTGTCTTGGACTCTTTGATGTGCACCTGGTACCCGTCCGCTGTTCTGCATGCGAAACCGAGAAAGAGAGTTGGCAATAACATTGTGGGTGGCTGGAATGTGTTGTGCAGACATGGTAAAATTGTATTTGGCAGCCAGGAGCAAGATGGTACAGAGGAGAGACATTACGTGAGGGCAACAGGAGGAGCCAGACGCTAAGCAATGCACTATCGCCTGGTTGTCACAGAATAGGCAGATGCGTAGAGTACGCCACTGTTTGCCCCGAACTGCTGCTGCGAGCACAATTGGGTAGAGCTCCTTCCACTGGATACTCTGTTCCAACTGAGCCGTAGACCAGCGGCCATTGAACCACTCACCCTGGCAGTTGGCACCGAACCCGGTGGTCGCTGAGCTGTCGGTAAAGAGTTGGAGGTGGGGGGAGGGGGTCCAGTCTGGCAGGAGGAAGATGGATCGACCATTCCACAGGGTGGCAAACTCCTGCCACCACTGGAGGTCGAGCATGAAGTCCCCGGAGAAGGGGATGGCCTCGTCTAGGGAGGCAACAGAGGAGCTGAGGTAAATCATCCTTCTGAGGAAGGTCCTTCCAGCTGGGACCACCTTGGCTGCAAAGCCAATAAGGGATAGCAGTTCCTGCTTGGGGCAGCTGGGACGGGTTGCCCAGGTGTCCAGAGAGTGGTGTATGTCCTGGAGATTATCAGCAGGGAGTCGGGTTTCAAGGGATGCGGAGTCAAGGACTATGCCTAGATACTTGAGGCAAGTGGTTGCTCCTTCACGTTTGTCATCGGCCCCCAGGGCAGCGCAAAAGGAAACGAGGGTGTGCAGCTGTTGCGAGCACTGCTCGGAGTTGGGTGTTCCAGCGACGAAGAAGTCATCCAGGTAGTGGTGGATGTGGGTGACCCCCTGTTGGATGGCTATCCATGGCTAAGCAACTGAAGATGGAAGGGGCTGACCTGAGACCGAAAGGAAGGACACGGTCGAAGTAGAATGAGCCCCTCCACTTCATGCCAAGGAGTTGGTTGTCAGATACACAGGCCAACACTTCCACGCCCTTCCTCCAATCTGCGCTCAGCCCTGGCTCGGCCACAAGTTATCGACAAATACTTGGGAGGCCGAATGCCAAGCAGGGCACACTCTTGGCCCCTTCCCCTCTCCCCCTCTACCTAGCTTTGTTGTCAACCTCCTCGGCGCTGTTCCCAAGAAGAGGTCAGGGAAATGGCGTATCATTATGCACCTTTCCTACCCACCAGGGAGGAGTGTCAACGACAGAATCGATAACAATGATTTCCCGCTACGCTATTCCACCGTTTAGACTCCGTGATGCGTCTTGGTCGAGGAGCTCCGATGGCGAAAATAGACATCAAGAGCGCCTTCAGACTCTGCCCAGTCCATCCCACTCATGGCCTGGTGTGACCACTGTCTCACCCCCTCCCACTCTTCCTCTGACTGCCCTCTTTTTCCTCTAACGGGCCAGCCAGGGGCCCTACCGCTGGCCCAAAAAAACAACACAGACCCAGGCATAGGAGGCCTGCTTCAATTACAACCGTGGAAGGTACTCCCGGGGTGACTGCCCTCGCCGTCACGTGTGCCTCACTTCCGGCTGTCATGGGTCACACCCAGTCACCTCCTGCCCCACAAAGAGATCTTCCCCTAGGAAGCAGTGACCTCTCTTGAAGAAAATGGTGCCTCATTATGCACCTTTCCTACCCACCAGGGAGCAGTGTCACCACTGCTAGCTTCCCTCCTTACAGGTCACCCTAATTGTGATTTCACCACCTACCTACTGCAAGGCTTCACCTAGGGATTCAAGGTCAGGCGGGCTTTGCCAGACCTTGTGAAGGCTTTGGTTTAAAGTTGTGGGTCTATCTGGCCCCAGGAGGCCAGACAAAACCTAGCTGCCTTCCTCCTGAAAGCAACGTCATACGCCATGCATGCAGATAAATTGTACTCTGCATGGCATGTGGCGATGAGGTAGAGGTATGCCATGAGATCCGTTGACCGCTGTGGCTGGTGGGAGGACAAATAGTGGGAGTAGGCAGCAAAGCACCTTGCCCACTCGATAAAGGAGGAGACCTGTCTCAGGGGTTCCTCAAGGTCAAAATATGTAGTAGCCATGTTGACTAGAACCTTAAAAATGTAGTAGCCAATATTATTTAGCCATGGAAGTGTGCGTATCACGTATAACACGCCATTGTGTATGTAGCGCGCGAACATGCCCCCTTCAGGACATCCAGCCTGCGGAACATGGATAGGAGCCTGGCTACGAGGATAGCTTAGTTTTCTCGTTAGTACCAGCAACTAAAGTGCCCGTGGACGGAGTGTGCCGCACCTCATTTTGCCTGCACGCTTCTCTCTAGCTCGCCGGCGCCGCAAATCGCACGCGTGGATTAGGCAAACTGGGTATTTCCACCCAAGAATTTTAGCCAAACTCAGGTTTTTGTGGCATTAGGCGAAAATGGCGACCAGTAGCGGAACGCCTGTGTCACTTCGGGAGGGTAAGCCTATTGTCCTCCCCTAGTTCATTTTGGACAGGGGTCTCCTCCGTACCCTCTGAACAGTTTCACTGAAGTCCCCATTGCTAATACCCTCATCATATAGCATTGGCAGTTTCCTTTTGAGTTGACATACAGCTATAAAGTATGGGGGAATTGTGTGGCCTCTTTATGTTCTAACTACCCGTAGACTCAGCAGGAAGCGCTCACTACGCATCTATGTTGTTTAGACTAGCTGGAATATCTTACTCTCAGTCATCATACAATTTTATATGAATATCGGAACTGTGAGCATGAACTTTACCATAGATAACTTTGCTCACCGAAAAATAATGCCACACTTTGCTCAATCACATACCAAGTGGGTGTGAAAGAATGCCATGTAGAGAAAAAAGGCAGAAAAAATACGTAGGGTGGAAAGCAAAAAAGTTTGAACCCATGTTCTCTTGCAATCTGAGCAACTACCATACCACTATACTGAGACAGTAGTGAGCTCTCAAGTAGACGCAATATTTAACTTTATGTGGATAGAAATTAATTATTCCTTAACTTTGTATAAAGATAGGAACATTATCCATGATTGTCTTATGTGACACCCAATGTTGAGTATTCATTCACACTGTGCACTGAAACCCGTATAATTATGAAAATCTGTTCTTTTTGTCTTTAGGCAATGTTGAACCCTGGCGAGTGATGATGTCTCTCAAGTCCGGTTTGCTCTCAGAGTCCACTTGGGCACTGGATACCCTGAATATCCTCCTCCATGATGACACAACTGTGGGGTATTTCCACCTCAAGCACCACCACAGTCTACTCAATACACTAGTAGACCACCTCAGCAAAGTTCTTCGAGCTGTGTTTAAGGATGAGTTTGATTCTCTGCCCTGTCACCCTGATTACAATTGTAGTGACATGGCTACTACTCTGGACATTTATGGTCCTGACGTGAGCGAACAATTGACTGAATATCGTGCTGATAATGGAGGGGGCCACAGTCCGCACCATACACATGATAGGCAATGCCCCTTGGAAGAATGCATCACCAATTTCAGAGATGACCACAGATTGTCTCATATTCAACTGCCAACAGCAGATGAAAGATTACTCTTTGCAGAATGTAAAGATGTTCGCCAGATTATTCCAGAGTGTAGATCAATTTGCCAGAATTTACAGAGAATTGATGAGACTCCTGTTTCTGATATTAAACACCGTGAAAACCTTAGAAACCAATTACCGCTACACTACTTTGGTAGAAGTCCACGGCGAAGAGAGCACAGCATACTAGAAGACATCCAGATAAGGGAGGAACTAGAGAAAGAAATCGATGAACGGTTGCATTCTGATGTGGACAATGAAGAAAGGTTAAAGGTTAACAATGAGCAGAAACTAAGGGAGGTATTTCCTTCTCCAGGTCAAATAACAAAAGAGATTGAGGTGCATGCATTAAAGGAAGAGAGTGAGATTTACCAAAAAGAACCTTTGCCACTGTGGTCACTTCCACCAAACAAAGAAATTTTACAAGGCCGGTGCCTTTGTCTCTCTAACATACTTAGAAGTCTGTCTTTTATTCCTGGAAATGATGTAGAGTTCTCCCAACATCCTGGTGTACTCACTATGCTTGGTCGCATCCTTATGCTGCATCACAATCATCTGATACAGCACAAAAGGCCTGGCATTCTCCCCTTACAACTAGTAGGTGCTGGCACCTCTGAACCAACTTCAGCAGCAAGTGAACCTCCGCTTCCTGGAATTGATGTATGGTGGTGGGATTGTTTGGATGTACTCAGAGAAAACTCACTTGTTATACTGTCTAATATTTCTGGTCAACTCGACTTGTCCGTCTTTCCAGAGAGTGTTAGCTGCCCCATTATTACAGGACTACTTCACTGGGTTTCATGTCCTTCTGCAATGGCTGTTGATCCTCTTCCTGACACAGCAATGGCACTGTCCCTATCCCCACAAAGGCTTGTGCTTGAGGCATTGGCGAAAATATCAATATCGGAAATTAACGTTGACTTTATCTTGGCTACTCCTCCAGTTACACGTCTAGACATGCTGTTTATGCATCTAGTGCACTTCATTGGACAAAAAAAACATCCAGTAATGAGGCAGTTTGCATTAGTGCTGCTGTCAAACTTGGCACAAGGCAATGAGGCAGCTAGCAGACTTCTAGCTCAACAGAAGATGGTTGTACCACTTCTAGTCGAATGCATTGAGTCGTCAGAGCAAACCAGTTGCAACAGTAGAGGACAGTTTATTGGTGGTTATAACCCGGAAGACCCAAACAGCCTCTCTGTTGCCATGCTCAGGAGAGCAGCGACTACATTACACTGTCTTGCTAAAGTCCCACTTAACAGAACTGCATTCCTCCCATACCGTGACCGAACGCTTTACCTCGCTACGTCACAGTATGTTGAACCTTCTGTTTCTAGCATTTTAATGGATATGATTTTTGAGCTTGGAAAATTATAGCATCCATCCAAACTTAGATATGCATTATGTTACGTTACATATGCACATCTTTCAATTCCCGTCATGCATGATCTTTATCATTATTCTGACTCATTGCTCCTTGGTTTCTTTGCTGCGATCTATAAATCATTTCTACATTCATTTCATTCATTCTTTGTGTTCTATTATGGGTGAATTCAGTGTCGATAAGAGGTGAAATTTGCGTGTGTACTTCCGGTATGGATCCAAAACAAAGTAACAACTTCAAATTGCAATTGATGCACAGAAACAATTCCCTACATTTTGATAACCATAGCAAGTGATTAACATGGTAAGACGAGTGTAGTGAGAGCGTAGGACTGTATATACAGTGGACGGATGTCATTAAAAAGAATTGTCTTACATGTGTACATCAACATTAGTGCAAGCAAGTGTACATGCGTAATATTGTTTACTACATATGTGTTCGTATACTTACATACATACTACGTGTATAGTTACGTGTATACCCTACATATGCTCTTGTAACAAAGGGTGAGTTGGAATGCACAGTCATAAGGACAGCTGCACTTGGAAGTGTCATCTACATTCACCTATAGCTCACTTGCACCAAAGCTTAATGTGATTGCAAAGAGCATTAAGTATAATTGGTGTAGAATAAATTCAAGTGAGCTACCTTACTATCTACAACAATCGCTCAGAGTATAGTTGGAGATGTTTGAAAATGGTAAAAATTGTTGGCTTACAACAACAAAGCTCCTTTACAATACTGCAGGTTTGCCTCGAAAGTTCAACATGGCTGGCAGTGAATGCAATAAACAACATGTAAATGAGATTTTGAAGTGACCAATTTGTGCGAGACAGGCTCGGTCAACTCAACACTCCTGGAGGTAGAAGGGAAAATGTGAGCAATATACTGAGAACATATAAATTATCCAAAGATACATTTCAGCTGCAGTATTATCTGATGTGTCAGACCAAATATCATACAGCTTCAACGAAACTGCGAGTTAGCTGCCATAAGTTGCCTATTGAAACCGGTTGATATCATACCAGTACCAGAAGAAGACTGTGGTGAGGCTGGGTAGGTCAATGGCGGACTGGAAGAAGTGGAAGTACACTAGGGAAACCAGGGAAGGTATGGAAGTGCGCGATACTAGTAGCTACTGGAAGAGGAGGAAGAGATGCTTCCGCGGAGGCGACGGTACGGGTGGTGGAGATGGAGGGAAGATAGCCAGCAAGACGGGCGCTGCTGATAGTGCTGCATGCTACGACCACTCCCACACCTAGACTCTGTGGCAAATGGAACAAGAGCTCGCAAATGCACGCTCGAAAGGTCAGCACTGTTGGGCCAAACACTTTTAGGTCTATACCTGAATGTCCAACTTTTCAGCAACTATTCACCTTTTCACAAAATTCCACAGTGAGAAGAAACCTAAAATCTGCACCAGTTTCAGCCTTTCAAAACAGAACCCACAACCAATGGGTCATCCCTTTTCCACTATCAAACTTCAATGTGTCTCTCACCAATTCTAGTGGCTAATTTTAGTAATAATTATGTTTGATAGTGGAAAGGGGATGATGCATTGAAAGTTTTGTTTGTGGGATCTGTTTTGAAAGGCTGAAACTGGTACAGATTTTAGGCTGTGAAAAGGTGAATTGTTGCTGAAAAGTTGGACATTCAGATTTCCGGTATAGACCTAAAAGTGTTTGACCCAACAGTGCACTGACCCCAAAAAGCTCACAGAGGCGGTGGAATTGCGCTAGAAACAGCAACCAACCTCCAGTGCCGCCCGCCGCCTGGACGACACAGCCAGCGTTCAACACCTCAACTACCGCCCAGGCCACAGAGCCAGCAGCGTCTAAGGCTAGTGGCAAAGGTGGCAGCAAATGAAAGAGCAGACGCATTGAAGGTACGTTTACGCCTCACGTGTTTTGAGCGGCAAAAAAATGTTCAGGTGGTGGGACCGGGACATCGACATCTGCAGAACCTTAACCACCTGAAGAAGGTGAAACTGCATATCTACACAATTTTTGCCTGCAATGTATCTGCCTCCTAGATGCAGCGACTCTGATGGAGGGGATGGGCATTGATTAAACACTACTACCAGGTACATACACTTCTGTATCTTTGTTTTCCTATATCCTTTTTAGCAACTGCTTTGGAAGTCAGGGAAGCCCTGCACGCCACTGTGGGAACATGGACCAGGCAGTGTCTGCTGCAGTGGCCAGTGCAGTTGGGCCAATCATCTCGACCCTCAGTTGCACCACAGAGACGATACTACAGCAAACCACGGCGCCACCTTCTCTGCCCCCGTTGCAGCACTTCTCTCCCCCATCTCCTTTACCCTGTTCGTTCTCGCCTGCCCCTTCCTTTAATTCTCTCACACACCTGAACTAACCGGACATTGTTGTCTCACCAACCTATGTAACTCCTGGTCCATCATGGGCAGCAGCCGTAGGTCCATCTACCCCAACACCAACAAGCCATCATCACCTTCCTCCTCCATCCTCCCCTGCTCACCAGAAGCTCAGGTCCCCTGACGAGGTTCTAGACCAAGTCAGCACCTAGCTTGTTCCTGGTCCAGGGAGTGTGTGGAGGGCCGCCATTAAATTGGCCAAGGAGAGTGTGTTTGGGGCAGATGTGATGGCGCAGGGGAACCTGAACCAGGATGGGATTCACTTCATCCGGTAGACCCTGCAGTAAGCTTGGTGTAATATATTATGTATTGTAATGTTGATTTAATTTTTATCCCTTGTGTCTCTCAGAGGTGGAATTTTATTAACTCTCAATTACTGGAAGCCAGCACTCCGAGCAATCTAACTTGTGGGAGTGAGAAGGGGAAAAAGAAGATTCAGTGAACTGCTAACACTGACACCATACTGATCTGCTGCCTATTATATATCTGCTAAATTTTTTGGATTGCTCATTTTCTGCTATGTACGATTTGTTGTATTGCTGCACTTTTCTGCTACATAATTGAGTTAACGTAGTTAAACGAGGTAAACCAAACAGTAGAATGGGCATAATGAAGTTATATGGTTTGTATTGTTCATGTATTTGTTATCTGCTGCTTGCTCATTATCTTGATTATATCGATTTGCACACCAAAGGGTGCACCTTTGCGCAGGCACCAAACTGTGACTCACGTAGAACATTGCATAACCAGCGGCTGGTTAATAGGAATCACGTATTAACATGCCTGTATGTGTATATATACATAGATGCACTCCTTCAAGTTATTGTAAGTGTCCAATGTATTTCTGACACTTCCGCTTACTTACTGCTCCGCAAAATTCCCTAATGCCTTCTAAAAGGTCAGCCTTGGTTTTTGGCTTACACCTCTACGAATGTATTCCTTAAGTTTGTGCCAGAGATTCTCGATGGGATTGAGATTGGGACACTCTGGTAGCGTTTTCCACCATTCCATCCCATTGTCAGCAAAGAATTTCTGGGCACGTCTAGAGGTGTGTTTTGGGCCGTTGTCCTGCATGAATAAATAGGCACCTCCAGGGTAAAGCCTTTGTGCTGATGGTACAAGTTCCTTTCTCAAAATTCGCACATAAAATCAAACATCACCAGATCTGTTCATCCATTTTTACTAATGCCAGCCCAAACATGTAGTGGCCTGTAATGTCAGAACAGAACAATATATACGCAGTGCACGTATGAACGTATGTGCATAATTAACCCTCGGCGCGTATGCGCAGCGAGGGTTACTGTGTATCTTGAAGGCACAAGAAGTCACAACGAAGGGACTCCCGCATGCTATTGACTACTGTAGCTAGCCCGTGTCAGACTCTCCGCGAGTTTTATATACTAGCGGGAGACTAACACGAAATAGCCCAGCCCATCAATTAGCAGTACCGCGCATGCGCAGTTCGCCGAGGGTTTGCACTGTAGTGCATGCAACTGTAAGTCCCTACGCACTTTGGTTATGGACCGACGTGGTTTACTCCTCGTTTCCTGTGACTAAAGCGACGGTGATTCTCGAGTTGGACTGTAGTCTCATCAGTCCATATAACATTGTTGAACTAGTTTTCCATACACCACAACAGCCTCTTAAGCTTGTTTGGCCCCCTGATCTGATTAGCTGACAGTAGGCTGCTTAATGATAAGTCCAACCGAGTTTTAGGCGACGACGCAAAACCGTACTACGGGAAAGTTCTTCCCCTTGTAGAATACAATCTAGCTCAGTAGCAGTTGTCTCATCATCCTTCTGCATCTCCTCTTCTATGATACCTTTGACTCTCTGTGTCATCTTGCTGCCTCTCCCAGTTTAGGCTTTCTGACTGTGCTTTGCCCTTCCCTGAGCTTTCGAAGTAGTAGAGATACAGAGGACAGACTTAGGAGAATTAGTAAATAACACATTGCTGATGGCAGTGGCATTAATTAACTGCATAGAAAACTGCTCACTGTTTCATGTTGAGAAGCTGGTCCGGCATTGTAATAAAACTGAAGACTTCCTGGCCCCTAGGTACATCGTATCACAAGTAGTATAATATAGGGATGAGACAGGTTGTCCTGCCCATGCAATTGAGACTTTCATGTTTCACTTTCAGTTTCAATCAGATCCCAACCTTTGACACATCAGACTGATACATATCGTCACAAAGAGCATGTATCCAAGAAATGGCTCAAATCGCATAATCGGTACTTCATTTCAGATTCTTCTTTTTGTCGTTGATTGGAATCCATGACCTGGGGTGCTAGAGTGTTTCTAGACAATGTTTTTTTACACGTAAACAACAGTGAATTCCAGCGAATAGACGAGAGTTCTTTCTCTGGCTAGATTTCGCATCGATATGACAGCTAGGCAGCG
>CASHTH010004412.1:0-17170 GCA_030341885.1 Geodia barretti
TGTACGCGGATCACGTGAGATTTCACCCGTGTCATCCCTATATAGAGCGTCTACCGACGCTCTGATACACACAATGGAACCCACTTATTACTGGGTCACCAGAGATCTATTTAGTGGACAGTACTCGTGCATGAGAGTATCCTTATCTCAAGTTTGTATATACCTCAGCAAAAGTATATACAAGTGTCCTCTAGTACCCCCTCCCATTCCATGCAGTGTTGGGATGATTTTCAACATGCCTATAGTGTGTCACTTGTCTGATGCAATTTTGCAAATGCATTACTGTTCCAATACAGAATGTATGCAAGGAACTGGACGCAGTAGCCGAGCTGGTGAAAGACAATTCTAAGATTATACCAGCAGTGAACTGAGGACAAAATGACTTACTGCATACAGTATGAGTGTGAAAATGTTTTTTACCAAACTGAAATGATGACATTGTACAATGTAAAGCCTAGATGGTTGATGTTGCAAAATAATTGCATCCATCTTGTTGCAGCTATGTGGTTGCCAAGGCTAGAATCAGTACTCCGATGAGAACAAAGAGAGCTAGGTGAATGCTTTTGGTTAGAATTAGTACTCCGATGAGAACAAAGAGAGCTAGGTGAAGGCTTTTGATTCTCTTTTTATCTCTATCTTGTTGCACGGTAAACGCAGCAACCTGCGACGACAGCTCTGAATTCTCGCGACAAATTTCCTCCAAACTGCTCCTATAGAGAGCAATATGCTCCCAATTGCCTCTCCCGGCCTCAAGTAACAGTTGCGCATGGATCGCCGCACTCGTCTTGATATGGGTGGCCAGCTCAAATCTCAGGAGATCTTCCTGACAACCGACTGGTCTGAATGGACATGGGACGGGAGGCAAGATGCACTCGTTGTCAATGTGGAAATGGAGTTCGTAGTTCAAATAGTTGGTAACAGTGGGGGCACGGACAGGGGTAGCACGGACACTCGTCCAAGTGGCTGTTGACAATGTAGTCGTAGTTTCTCTGGATGTGGCAGTGAGGACAGGAATAGCTTCGTTTGGGACAGTCCGACTCTTGGTGTTATTGGAGGAGACTGGATCGCTTCATCGCTTCACGCACAAACTGCATGTGACGTTAACAAATAGACAGCCTTCTTGGTTCTGATTGGGGTTCAGGTGGCTGCCCAGCTGTCCCAGCTCTCCAGTCCACTGGCACCCTCTCTCTCCTTCGCCACATGACCTGTGGACAAGAAAGGTGGGAGAAGATTGGAGGTAAACAAAGGTGGGAGTGAGATAGGGGGAGGAACAAGAAGAAAGTTTGGAGCGAAATATAACGGGAAAGAAAGAATCCTTTCTCTCCCTCGAATACCTGTGCACGCAGTAGACACGGAACCCGGCGAGAATGCGGCGAAAGTTCTGATCCGTAAACACGCGAGGTGCGCGCGCGTTGCACATCGGGCAGCGGTCGTCGCTGTCTCCCAGGGCCCTCTGCAAGCAGCCGGTGCAGAAGACTCGGCCGCAGCACTCGATCTGGGAAGGCTGCCTCAGGACCAGCAGGCATATCGGACACTCCGTGTCGATACCTTCGGGAGGCGTCTCCACGAACGAACACTCGTATCCCTCGGCGGCTTCTTCACCAGCGGCCATGGTTTCGCATGCGTAAAAATAATCATTTTAGGGCAGGGGTGTATATGATAATGCAAACCGTGTACAAAGAACGATCTGTATAGAAACATTGCTTAGAACAATGATCGGTATAGAACAAAACACAAACATTGCTTAGAACAATGATCGGTATAGAAAAACTGACACAAACACTGCAGCAACTGCAACTATAGCCAACAACACAAACTGTTGCAGACGTACGACGACTCTCTCTTTCACCAGCTTCAAATGGGTTACTTGTGAATTCACCATGTGATTCGCCATGTTCTTTCTCAGAATTTCACCTTCGCAGCCAAACAGCCCGTACTCACAGAGCGTGGGTACTTCGGGACAAGTTTGCGACACGTGAGAATTCATATCACTTTTCTTTATCCTGTTTCAGCAGAACTGGCAAGGGACGGGGACATGAAGGCAAGTCTGCTTGTGTTCTCCGCTAACGTTAACGTACGTGTTCACATAGTTGCAATACTGGCATTTCGCCTTTCGTTGGGGACAAATCGACTTTTCGTGTTGGTCGAGGATCGAGCGTGCCACTTTTTCTTGACAAAAGCTACACTTTACGGGGACAAAGGCACACCCAGTCATTCTATTGGTGTCAACAGGCTTGGAATTCAGGTGTTGATCAACTCCCCCCAGTTGGCCTATCCACTCGCATCCACCGCCACCCTCCCGCCTATAACAACAATACACTCTGAAGCCTTCCACGATCCGTTTGTGATTTCTATCCGAAAACCCTCCCGTGAGAGAATTCCTCATTCCTGAACGCACATGAGGTTTTAAGAGAGAGATAGGGGGATAAAAGAAAGCTTATAGCAGAGAGATAGGGGGAAAAAGAAAGTTTATGGCAGCGAGATAGGGGAAAAAAGTAAAAGTTTGCACAATGGGACATTACCTCTCTCCCTTACCTCAGATATGTGGAGAGGAATACGTAGTGTGGGGAGTGTCTGTGCCCCAGACTTCCGTCCTCCCGACCTCTCCTACTCCTGACCTCCGCTCTAAGAGTGGGCGTGGCTGCAAGTGGGCGTGGCATCCTTGGACACATCTCCGTCGACTTTGTTACCTTCATCAACCCCACAACTGTAAGTACTAGCATGGAAACTTACTCCTGTTCCATTGGTGTCCTGATAGAGAATTCCATTTCTCAGTTGGTGCAGGAGTTGTGGGCTGTGGACCTTGACATCGGCTACAGCAACCATCTGGCACTGCTGAGGTTGCTATGCTACGTCACCGGGGCAACCGTGGATCCTCGCAGTGGTCAGCTGGTGGTAGACGGTGGTCCTCGTTTCGCGGTCTTGTCCCCCCGGGTGTACCATTCCAGTCTTCCAGTGGTGCACTATCCCGTGTTCTTCCAAATGTGCAAAGCTAACCACATTGGATACGATGCCATGGTAACGTGACTCAATCACGAGTGTCATGTGACATCACGTGGTGTAACTACAGTGTCATGTGACAGTCACATGATCTATCTCTCTACAGGAGAAGGTTGGAACATTGTTTGCTCTATTTGACAGGGAACATAAGGAAAACATTGGACTCATGTGAGGAAACAGTGTATATTATATAACAGGCTAAAGCATTCGTGTGTATTGTAAATATTAGCCATTATGTACTGCCACAAGTCCTACAAATATGCATTTCTCTCTCTCAGTTGTCTGCAGTCCAGTCTGTCGTCAGCTCTGACTGCCTGCTCCAACACTCTCTCCACTCTTCATCACGAACTGTCCACTCCAAACATACAGGGCTCCTCCAACTTCAAGGTAGCTACCATTTGATAAGTACACGCAATGTGACCTACTTATTACTGGACCCAGAGATATGCCTTTAGCAGTGGACACTACTCATATAAGAGGTATCCTTTATTCAGAAGTATCTCAAGTTTGTACCTTAGCAAAAGTACAAGTGTCCTTTATGCTGTTTGTTTCCATTCCATGCTGTGTTTGGACTTGTGTGACTTGTCTGATGCAGTTTTGCAAATGTGTTACTGTTCCAATACAGAATGTATGCAAGGAACTGGACACAGTAGCCGAGCTGGTGAAAGACAATTCACCAGCAGTGAACTGAGAACAAAATGACTTCATTCACTTACTGCATACAGTATGAGTGTGAAAATGTTTTTTTATATACCAAACTGAAATGATGACATTGTACAATGTAAAGCCTAGATGGTTGACATTAGCACCATCTTGTTGAAGCGGTTGCCAAGGCTGTTATCAGAATCAGTACTCCGATGACACCAAAAAGACCTTTTTTAAGACAATTGATCCTCTTTTCATCTCTCTCTCGTTGCATGGCAAACACAACAACTGCGAATGAAAGATCTGAATTCTTGCGACAGATTTCCTTCAAACTGCTCCTATAGAGAGCAATATGCCTCCCAGTGGCTCTCCCGTGTTCAAGTAACAGTTGCGCGTGGATCGCCGCACTCTTCTTGATATGGGTGTCCAGCTCAATTTTCACGAGATTTTCCCGACAACCGACTGGTTTGAATGGACACGGGAAGGGGGCCAAGATGTACCCATTGTTGATGTGAAGGTGGAGTTTGCAACGTTTAAATGGTTGGTAACAGTGGGGGCACCGACAGGGGTAGTACGGACACTTGCCCAAGTGGCTGTTGACAATGTTGTTGTAGTTGCTCTGGATATAGCAGTGAGGACAGGAATAGCTACGTTTGGGACAGTCCGACTCTTGGTGTTGGGAGAGACTGGATCGCTTCATCGCTTCACCACACAAACTGCATGTAACGTTAACAAATAGACACCCTTTTGGTTTTGATTGGGGTTCAGGTGGCTGCCCAGCTGTCTCAGCTCCCCAGTCCACTGGCACCCTCTCTCTCCTTCGCCACACGACCTGTGGAGAGGGAGAAATAAGAAAGGTGGGAGAAGATTGGAGGTAAATAAAGATGGGAGTGAAATAGAAGAACGGTGGGAGGAAAAGAAGAAAGTTTGGGGCAAAATACGGAGGAAAGGAGAAAGCATCCCCTCTCTCCCTCGCTGCCGTGAATACCTGTGCACGCAGTAGACACGGAACCCGGCGAGAATGCGGTCGAATGTTCTGGTCCGTGAACACGCGGGGTGCGCGCGCCTTGCACATCGGACAGCAGTCGTTGTCTCTCAGGGCCCTCTGCAGACAACCGGTGCAGAAGACTCGGCCGCAGCACTCGACCTGGGAGGGCTGCCTCAGGACCAGCAGGCATATCGGACACTCCGTGTCGATATCTTCGCGAGGCGTCTCCCGACGAACACTCGTACCCCCACACGACACCGTACCACCGCAGCCATGGTTTTAACTACGCGCATGCGTAAAAACAATCATTTCAGGGGGTGCGTATCACTAAGTACGGTAGTACTTAGTATATAGGGATGGGCATGGTATGTATAATACTGTGTACTGTTTGTAAAGTACACACAATGGTTATTACTGGACCAGAGATGTACTTAGCAGTGGACAGTACTCATGAGAGGTATCCTTTATTCAGAGGTATCTCAATTTGTATACCTTAGCAAAAGTACGAGTGTCGTTTAGGTTCCATAGTATACTCCCATTCCATGATGTTTTGGACTAGTGTGTCACTTGTCTGATGCAGTTTTGCTGTTCCAATACAGAATGTATGTAAGGAACTGGACACAGTAGCCGAGCTGGTGAAAGACAATTCTGCCTATACCAGCAGTGAACTGAGGACAAAATGACTTCATTCACATACTGCATACAGTATGACTATAATTCCTAATGATTGTGAAAAGGGGCTTTTGCCAAACTGATGTTAGCATCATCTTGTTGCAGCTACTTGGTTGCCAAGGCTATTATCACTAGAATCAGTACCCCGATGACGAGAAAGAGAGCTAGTTGGATAGTCTGAAGACTATTGATCCTCTTTTCATCCGTGTCGTGTTGCACAGTAAACGCAGCAACCTTCGACGAAAGCTCTGAATTCTCTCGACAGATTTCCTCCAAACTGCTCCTATAGAGAGCAATATGCTCCCCATTGCCTCTCCCGGCCTCAAGTAACAGTTGCGCATGGATCGCCGCACTCTTCTTGGTATGGGTGGCCAGCTCAAGTCTCAGGAGATCTTCCTGACACCGACTGGTCTGAATGGACACGGGACGGGAGCCAAGATGCAGTCGTCGTCGATGTGAAGGTGGAGTTCACAGCGTTCGGTCATTAGGTCACAGTGGGGGCATGGACAGGGGTAGCACGGACACTCGTCCAAATGGCTGTTGACAATGTTGTCGTAGTTGCTCTGGATATAGCAGTGAGGACAGGAATAGCTTCGTTTGGGACAGTCTGACTCTTGGTGTTGGGAGAGACTGGATCGCTTCATCGCATCACCGCACAAACTGCATGTAACGTTAACAAATAGACAGCCTTCTTGGTTCTGATTGGGGTTCAGGTGGCTGTCCAGCTGTCCCAGCTCTCCAGTCCACTGGCACCCTCTCTCTCCTTCGCCACACGACCTGTGGAGAGGGGGAAATAAGCAAGGTGGGAGAAGATTGGAGGTAAATAAAGGTGGGAGTGAGATAGGGGGAGGAACAAGAAGAAAGTTTGGAGCGGGAAAGAAAAAAGAATCCTCTCTCTCCCTCGAATACCTGTGCACGCAGTAGACACGGAACCCGGCGAGAATGCGGCGAAAGTTCTGGTCCGTAAACGCGCGAGGTGCGCGCGCGTTGCACATCGGGCAGCGGTCGTCGCTGTCTCCCAGGGCCCTCTGCAGACAGCCGGTGCAGAAGACTCGGCCGCAGCACTCGACCTGGGAAGGCTGCTTCAGGACCAGCAGGCATATCGGACACTCCGTGTCAATACCTTCGGGAGGCGTCTCCACGAACGTGCACTCATACCCCTCGGCTTCTTCACCAGCGGCCATGGTTTTACTACGCGCATGCGCGAAAATAATTATTTTAGGGGTGTATAATTACAAACCGTGTATAAAGAACGATCGGTATAGAACAAAACACAAACATTGCTTAGAACAATGATCGGTATAGAAAAACTAACACAAACACTGCAACAACTGCAACTATAGCCAACAACACAAACTGTTGCAGACGTACGACTCTCTCTTTCACCAGCTTCAAATGGGTTACTTGTGAATTCACCATGTGATTCGCCATGTTCTTTCTCAGAATTTCACCTTCGCAGCCAAACAGCCCGTACTCACAGAGCGTGGGTACTTCGGGACAAGTTTGCGACACGTGAGAATTCATATCACTTTTCCTTATCCTGTTTCCGCAGAACTGGCAAGGGACGGGGATATGAGGACAAGTCTGCTTGTGTTCTCCGCTAACGTTAACGTACGTGTTCACATAGTTGCAATACGGGCATTTCGCCTTTCGTTGGGGACATATCGACTTTTCGTGTAGGTCGAGGCTCGAACGTGCCACTTTTTGTTGACAAAAGCTACACTTTACGGGGACAAAGGCACACCCAGTCATTCTATTGGTGTCAACAGGCTTGGAATTCAGGTGTTGTTCAACTCCCCCCAGTTGGCCTATCCACTCGCATCCACCGCCACCCTCCCGCCTATAACAACAATACACTCTGAAACCTTCCACGATCCGTTTGTGATTTATATCGGAAAACCCTACCGTAAGAGAATTCCTACACATTGGGCACTTTTTCGAGGTTCCCGAGATGTTTTTGAAGCAGGCGGCGCACATGAGGTTCCCGCAGCAGGTGACTTGGGAAGGATCGCGGAGGAGGGATTTGCAGACGGGACAGTCCGTCTGAATGTGGCCCGGCGGCTGCTCCACGAACGTGCAATCCTGGTATCCGAGATCTTCCCCGTCTCTTCTATTACCGTCTCCCACTCGTTTACGCAGCGTTGCCATGTCGGTTGCTTGCCAGATCTTCGTCCAAACTGAGCTTGATCGGCAGCTTACCGGCGGCTTTTTTCGTGGTGTGTCGAGTTGTTATTCTCTAGCCTGCCGGCCAGCGTAATTATGCGCTAGAGCGTGCGCGCGCACCTCATTTATGTACGAGTTTTGCGCATGCGGTATTATATACGCACGCGCGTTCACGATCGACAAAAAATGGCCGCCACAGCGGACGTCGTGGCTATGGATGAAGGAGAGACAGCGAGCCAAGAGACGGCCCAAGGTCAGCTCTACTACGACTATCAGAACCTCTATAAACTATTCTTCTACTCTAATGAGGCTAGCTTACCGCGAAAAACGGTTCTCGTTGAAAATTTCAACGAGGGCGGATAACCGCAGTTCTTTATGTCCGTGTGTTTGTCTTTCTCTCGCCAGCAGAGTCGCCCGCTAGTCCGTCAGTTGAACTACTAGGAACAGAGCTTGCAAGGATTCCCAAGAAATGGTACGAATTTGGGCAAAAGATGGGTCTGGAGACCACTCAACTCCACTTGATTGAGACCGAGAAAGGAAAAGAGGCGGAGTACTATTTCAGAGAGACTCTTGAGCTGTTGGCAGGGGAGGGGCGTGAGGGAGATGTGACGTGGGAGAGTGTAGTGAGGGCGGTGACAGATATTGGGGAGACAGAGCTGGCGGAACAACTGGCAACGAAATACGGTGAGCAGAGGGTTAAATTGAGAAGGGAGATGTGGAAGAGTTAAGAGATAGGGGAGAGAGAGAAGAGAAAGATTGAGAATTAACACATACTACAGATAATTATTAGTATTAGAGAAAGTTGCAACTCACAATGTATAGAGTAATAGTGTAGAGGAATTTCTATACCGTAGTGTACTCACTACCATGCTGCGTAGTTAGTATGTTTAACATTCTTAGGGAAACTTTATAATAACCTTTTAATAAAAACAGTCATCAGTTTCAGTTGACTATATGAGCATTGGATCATAACAAGTGTCCTTTATAGAGAGGTATCTATGTATAGTGGGTCTATTGTAATTTCAATTCAAATTCAAATTCAAATTCAAATTTATTCACTAACAGGAGTGGAGAGAGAGGAGACGGGAGAGGAGGCTGGAGAGGAGGGGGGAGAAGATGGAGGAAGTAAAGTCCCTGAACTCAAAGTTCAGAAAGAAGAAATCCGAGCTCTTCTGACCAAGAAACTCGAGAAAGGAGACACCTGGTGTGACAGTAATTTTAGGGAAAACAAGTGTATTTTTATACTGCATACCTGTACGTGTAATTAACCAATTTCTGGTGGAAAGTGTGTAACTGTGTTGTGTGCGTGTTAACAGAAGTAGTTTGCTGTTGTATGTGAGAATGTGTTGATAACAGAGTACTAGGAAGGCAAAGGCAAAGCAAACAGCTACATACACATAATACAGATTAACTGATGTATAGGTCACATGTAGGAAGTGTGCACCTGCGTGACTATATCATCACGTGACTGTCATGTGACCCCCAGGTACCTGATAGACGTGAGATGGATGAAGCAGTGGAAGAAGTACACTGGCTACGAAACGTGGGACCAATCGTACTCTGGGGAACAATCTTACTTCCCCGGACCTCTAGACACTTCCAACCTGTTTGCCGGTGGGTGTGGTCACGTGATCAGGTACTAATTAATCACGTGCTGTGGGTGTGGTCTCAGGGACCGAGTCGCACGCGCTGAAAGAGCATCTAATGGAGGAATTGGACTACAGTTTGGTACCGGAATCTGCCTGGAACAAACTGGTTGTGTGGTACGGGGTATCGGACACTTCACGACCGGTTGCCAGGTGACGAGATTGGCGAGATGCTAGTGTCACGCTATTCTCTTTCTACCTCTTCACTCTCTCTCCTTGTACATCTTCACATAGCTGTTGAGTTACGTTTATAAGAATGATGCAAAATTGCTACGAGATGTTGCGTGATAAATGAACAATTAACACATAGGCATTCTTCAAGGCTACTGACATGTTAAAAAGCCTTTCAGAAAAATAATCGCTCTCTCCTCTCTTCTCTATTCCCTGTCCCCCCTCTCCGCCATTAGGACAGTGGTGGAGTATGGTCTGTACATGAAGCACTGTAAGGTCGAAGTCTACCTACTGAACTTTAAACTCAGTCTCCATCCGAAGCTCTCTGAAACCGTCACCAAGTCTTTCAGTAGAGCTGACACTGTTGGTGAGTTGTAATGCTCTGGTATATGGCACAGGAGGACAGGCCAACTAACCTTACTGAATACCTTGACTATAGCTGGAGAGTGCAGTGAAAGAATAGGGTGGCCTAAATTGTTTGTACTTTTAGCAAGCAAGTGGAGGGAAGGACAGGCCAACTAACCTTACTGAATACCTTGACTATAGCTGGAGAGTGCAGTGCAATACCAACACCCCTCTCTCTCTCTCTCTCCACAGCTGAACTTGAGAAGGAACTCCGCCATACATTCAATGTGGAGGAGAAGACAGTGTGTAGAGTCTGGCACCGCTACATGTCACACACGTACGAACTCCTCAGTGACTCCAACCAGACCCTCCAGGACGCCGGACTGTACAACATGCAGGTTTGGGCTTACTTCAACATTCTGACCTCCATTTTGTTAAGTTTGTGCTCTCTGGTGTCAAGATTCTTTTGTAGCGAATTTGAAAAATGGTGTGGCTCTCAGTAGGAAACTGGCTTTAAGTGTTTCAATTCCAAATCCGGTCCATTAGTGTGTGTGTCTCTATTCCAGACCATTGTTTTCCATGTCTCCAGTCCATTCATTGTGTCTCTATTCCAAACCATTGTTTTCCATGTCTCTAGTCCATTCCTTGTGTCTCTATTCCAGACCATAGTTCTGGAGTGTCAGAAAGAGGACGGGAGTTGGCCCAGAGCCACCACCCAGGCATCGTACCAAGCAACTCATTCTACCAGGTCCCAGGACTCCATCACCGGGTCTACCTCGTCAAGGTGGGCGTGGCTTGGAGGCGTGGCCATCAGCTACATGCTGTAGATAGATAATTTAGAGTTACAGTTCACAATAGGCCATTACACATTCATGGGATCGGAAATGCATGTTTTGCTAAAATTTTACTTCTGCGAAACGCAGCTGCCAGTATGAAATATTCATGTGAACATTAAGTAATGAGTAAATCAAAAACGCTTAAATTTTTAACACCTGAAAAACAGCTACTGGTATGTAATTTTCGTGCTATGAGCATAAATGGTCTAATTACAGTGCTCAGAGTACTTCAAGCTATCGAAGTGGGGGAGGGGGCTCTTATTGGAGTGGCTCCTACTCCCAGCAACCAACTCATCCCGGACTCTGCGGTCTCAGTAATCTCGGTCAGTAATCTATCCGATATCTAGTAATCTATATATCCCGGTAAACTTCAGTAATCTCTCAGTAAACTCCAGTAATCTCTCTCTGCAGGTAACACGTGTTTCATGAACTCTGCTCTCCAGTGTCTGAGTAACACTGAACCTCTCACCGAATATTTCACTGGCGGAGCCTACAAGAAACACATCAACAAGGTTGTTTTTAATGCACACCTCAACTTCTTTACGTGAAAGTTTGTTAAGTGGGAGGGAAAGGTCTGTAGGATATAGGAAACACAAGAAAATGAACTGTTACACTCAATTTTGCCACCTAAGCATTCCATTGAAAGTGAAAGTGACAAAAGTGCTCTCTCCTATTGACTCCCGTCTCTCTCTCTCTTTCAGAAAAACCCACTAGGGATGCAGGGCCAGGTGGCAGAGACGTACGGGACTCTACTGGACGACATGTGGAGTGGCAACTCATGCAGCACCTGCTCCCCGCGACAGTTCAAGGTCTCATTCCCATACCAACCTGTCCTGTTTCTATTCCGTTCCACTTTACGTCCTCGTCACCCTTTTAAAGAGAATGTGTCAGTACACAAGGGCTTAATTTAGAAATGTTAGAACTAAACGGCCGAGTGTTAGAATGAAAAAACAGTTTCTAAATTAGCCTTCGTACATAATTATGCTGCCATAAGCTGAAACAAACTTTGCAGATGTAAGTTTTTGTAGGTAGCGTTATCTCCAAGCATGAACTGTCCCTCTTATTTGTGGTAATATCGTCATTACTGCCCCCTGCAGACGGTGGTAGGCAGATTTGCCCCTCAATTCTCAGGCTATCAGCAGCAGGACTCTCACGAGCTGCTGGCCTTTCTCCTCGACGGACTCCACGAGGACCTGAACCTCGTTCTCAAGAAACCGTACGTCGACATGTCCGTCAAGACTGAGGGCCGGGAGGAGAAGGTTCGTTTAGTGGGTGTGGTCTCTTTATCACACAGATCTTATGTTTGGTGGGTGTGGCCTCCTTATCACACGGATCTTTTAAGTTTGTTTGGTGGGTGTGGCCTCCTTATCACACAGATCTTATGTTTGGTGGGTGTGGCTCATTTTCTGTTATTCACACAGCCTTTGTGACAAAAACCTTTCACACGTGCAGTTTGTTGGTGTGGTGAAGTTTTCGTGGAAAAACAATTGCTAGTTCCCCCTATTTCTCTAATGTTAGGATATAGCGGAGGAGTCATGGTACAAGTACCTGCAGAGGAACCAGAGTGTTGTGGTGAAGGTCTTCCAGGGACAGCTGAAGTCAACACTCGTCTGCCCACAGTGCAGCATGGTACGAATGAGAGAGGATTTTTAGAGTAGCTCTCGCACCCTGCCAAATTTTTGAGGCACCTCAAAATTTTTTGTGAGGTAATCCTCAATCGGTAAAAAGGGAGAGAGTATTCCATACTCCAACTATAGTGCAAGCATTAGACCTAGTTGGTTTGTCTCTTCTTCCACTCACGTTCCTACAAAAAAGTGCAAAATCGTCGGGCCTTACTCGCCATCTTTTCCCCTAACAACAGCTCTCGAAGACGTTCGATCCATTCATGTACCTCTCCCTCCCACTCCCCGTCAAGAAGACAAGGAAAATGGAAGTCATTGTCGTATACGCCGACCCCAACAAACCTATGGTCAAGGTAAAAAAATATTAGTATCACATCTGATAGGCATTAAATTTTCCCCGGTAAATTTAGAACATATGGAAATTTGGTAGGCATTAAAAAAAATAAAGCTATTCTTCACAAACACTGGCAGAAATGCAAATTACCTTCATTATTACATCTTCGTAATATTCTCTTTACTCTCTCTCTCTCTTTTTCTAGTACTCACTGATAGTGCCTAAGAGAGGGACAATAAGTCACTTGAAAACTGAGGTATCAGAGCAAACCGAGATACCTGATGATATGGTCAGAAACATTACATCATTTGTTTACCTTTTTGTTTACTGTTTGTTGGTTTGTTTACAGATGGTGGTTGTTGACGTGTACAACAGTCGTTTCCATCGCGTCTATGACAACAAGGAAAACATCTCTCACATTCTTGACAGAGACGATATCTACGTGTTAGTTTAACCCTTTAGTTTAACCCCTTCTGCTCTACTTTTGTAGTTAACCCTTTCAGGTACGAGCTGAGTCATCAAGTAGGTGACAAGGATTGGGTTCATGTTCCGATATACCATCGCGAGCTTGTGTAAGCCTCCCACTTTCTTCTTTCCCCCTATCTCGCTCCAAACTTTCCTCTTCTCCCATCTTACTACCACCTTTCTTCTTTCCCCCTATCTCGCTCCAACCTATCGTATTTCCCCCATCATCGTCCCCCTCCCTTCCTCCTCAGGGTGAAGAAAGTCAACTATGGCTATTCATACACTCAGCGGTACCACAATTTGTTTGGTCTTCCAACCATCATCAGAGTGCCTCGCAACACCTCCACATATGACACTGTCTATCAGGCCGTACTCGCCAGGTGCAGGTATGTACATCTGGGATAGAGGTGTTTTTATTTGGGACGTCCCACTTTCAATTTGGGATGTTTAGTTATATCCACAGAAGGTTTGATATGCACTGTGGAATGACAGTGGACCCTCTCTCTAAGGACACCCCTGAAATGAGGACACCTCTCTAATAAGGACACCTTTTCTTTCCCAAAGAACAGTTCTTGCATGTAATTCAACCCCTGAATAAGGACACCTCATCTAATATGGACTTTCTTCTGTCCCATTGGTGTCTGGATTAGAGGAGTTCCACTGTATACTGCTCAGACACCTCACTAAGATGGACACTTTCTATCAAAATGTCCAACCCACTGGTGCTCGAGTTCCACTGTATAACGCTCGGGACCACCTCGCTATTATGGACAGCTTGTCTTTCCGTCCCATTGGTGTGGCTGGATATAGAGGCGTTCCACTGTAGTAAGTAAATGCTCAGGACACCAAATCACTCATATGAGACAGGACACTCTCTTCTAAGTCACATTGAGTGTCGTGATTAACGAGTAGTATCCATTCAATGATTCATAATGCTCAGGTACAAACCTCACTAAGACAGACACTTTCTTCCGTCCGCCAGTGTGCTGGCTAGTAGAGGAGTTCCACTGATAATGCTCAGATCCACCTCACTGAATACGGACAGGACACTTTCTTCCGTCCCTTGGAATCTAGTGTTCTGTCTTGATGAGAGAGTTCCACTGTATAGCTCAAGGACACTGCACTAATCATGAGACCACTAAAATTTATTCTGTCCACGCTTGGGTTTGCGTCTGGATTAGAGGAGTTCCACGTATCATCGCTCAGGACACAACTCACTAATACGGGACAGACCACTTTCTTCCGCCATTAGAGTGTCTGGATTAGAGAGAGTCTCACTGTAGAATGCTCGGGAGCACGCATCACTAATACGAGGGACGGGACAACTTAAACGTTCTTCCGTCCCTCTTGGTGTCCTGGAGTTAGCGGAGATTCCACTGTATAGAAATGCTCAGACGGACTCACTAACGGACAGACACTAAATATCTGTCCGTCCCATTGTGTGCATGTCTGGATGATGTAGAGAGTTCGCCCGTAGATACATTGCCTCAGGACACTCATCACGAATACGGACAGACACTTTATCATTCTCCGTCCCATTGGTGTCACCAAACTAGATATTTTGAGGAGTGTTCCACTGTAGTCCACTCAATGCCATGTGTATCCTCCACAGTAGAGAGGTATGATAATGTTCAGTGAAGAGAGCCCCAGAGAGGCTAGGCAGAGCGCGACTGAGAAGGTGGAGATGAAGGAGGAGACGATGGAAGAAAGAGACCGTAAAGGTAGAAGATGGGGAGGACCAGGCGGACGACTGAGAGGACAAGGAGGAGAAGACGCATGGGTGTGTGAAGAGATAGAGTACACAACACAGTGAAAATGGAGAGGAAGAAGAAATGCTTAATTACGCGTATTAAAGTACCTCTCAACATATCTTGTGTCTGTCCTCTTTAAACATTGACACGTCACGGCGATACCATTTCATTGCTGCCATTATTCCTTTTCTGCTCCATACACAAGGACATCCTCTCACATCTACTTTTACAGGCCAGAGAAGATGGCGACAACCACTCTAAACCAGAAAAACAGGTTTCCTCGGACAATGAACCAGATCCAAACAAGAAAAACTCGTCCGAGTTTCAAATGTTCAAATTGATGGTAGTCAACTCGTACGGAACTCAGGACATCAAGGAACTGCCTAGTGACGGGTCTCTTCTCAGACTAACCAGTGAGCTCTCTTCCTCTGTCTTGTACTGTGTTGTGTTGTAGATTCGAAGAGTTGCCCTTGTAGCTCAGTTGGTAGAGAGCTGAGTGCCTGTAGCTCAGTTGGTAGAGAGCTGAGTTTCCTGTAGCTCAGTTGGTAGAGAGCTGAGTTGCCCTGGTGGCTCAGTTGGTAGAGAGCTGAGTTGCCCTGGTGGCTCAGTTGTAGAGAGCTGAGTTGCCCTGGTAGCTCAGTTGGTAGAGAGCTGAGTTGCCCTGGTAGCTCAGTTGGTAGAGAGCTGAGTTGCCCTGGTAGCTCAGTTGGTAGAGAGCTGAGTTGCCCTGGTAGCTCAGTTGGTAGAGAGCTGAGTTGCCCTGGTAGCTCAGTTGATAGAGCGCTCGCCTAGACTGCAGTGTCGTGGGTTCGAATCCTACCCAGGACAGCTCTTCTTTTAAAAGAGCTGTCCTGGGTGTAGTTGACTCGTTTGCTGTGCCTTTGCCTCTCAATGTAATTCGTAGATGACACATATTATTATGATGTATGCACGTTTTGGAGAAGATTTTCATTTTGGTAGCCTTTCACTAATCCCAGATCAGACGTACATTGCCTGTGACTGGTCTACGGTGGTGAAAGACAAGTGCTACGATCTGGAGGCCGCCGTAAGTCACTCCCGCTAATCCCATTGGTTGTATTGGTGATGATGTAACGATGACATCGTCGCAGTTGGAGAAGGAGGATCGTAGTAAGTCTGAGGCACCTGAACCACCGAAGGAAATAACACTCGACAACTGTCTCGACCTCTTCACAGAGAAAGAAAAACTTGGTAAAACTCTCTAACAACGAACTGTGTGAGGTTCTATGTATCCACAAAAACAAACCCATTTCCCACCAATTTTAACCCTTTTCCCTCCCAATTTAACCCTTTTCCCACCTAATTTAACCCTTTTCCCTCCCAATTTAACCCGGTTCCCCTCCCAATTTAACCCTTTTCCCACCCAATTTAACCCTTTTCCCTCCCAATTTAACCCTTTCCCCATCCAATTTAACCCTTTTCCCACCTAATTTAACCCTTTTCCCCTCCAATTTAACCCTTTTCCCACCTAATTAAAACCCTTTTCACTCCCAATTTAACCCTTTTCCCACCCACCAGGTAAGGATGATGAGTGGTACTGTCCGGAGTGTGAGGAAATGGTTCAGGCAACGAAGAAATTCGACCTCTGGAAACTGCCTCGCGTCCTCGTCATACATCTCAAGAGATTCTCCTACAATCGGTGAATCTGATTGGTCAAAACCTTATCTAGTGGGTGTGGTTTATGTATATCTTATCACAGATATTGGAGAGACAAACTAGACACCTTCATTGAATTCCCTATCAAGTAAGCAACACCGTCCTAATGAATATTTTGTCTTATTCTCTGCAGTCGTAATGATACAGCTACTATTTTTGTCCTCCAAATCACAGAGGGTGTTATTAGACTTAAATAATGCTAATTTTACCGAATATCATCAGTCGTACTATTATTACTTGTCCTCCATAATTACAGGGGTCTGGATCTGAGGAAGTATATGAAGGCCCCCGACCAGCCTGAGTCAGTCTACGACCTGTTTGCCGTCTCGAACCATTTCGGAGGAATGGGTGGAGGACACTGTGCGTTGTTGTACTCTCAGAGATCGGCAGAGTAGTAAATCTATACCTTTTTGAATACTTAATGGATTTATGTTGGCAACAGCTTTTTCAAAACAAGTTGTATTTTTTCTACTTCATTGCCCTAGACACGGCCTATTGCAAGAACAAGTCGACCGGGAAGTGGTACAACTATGACGACAGCCACGTCTCCGAGGCCTCTGAAGACAGGATAGTGGTGAGTCACATGACCTCACATGATGTCATGTGTGGATCACATGACCTCACATGATGTGGCTCACATGATCTTTTCTACAGTCTCCCTCAGCCTACTTGTTATTCTACTGTCGTCGTGACGAGGGGAAAGTTGTCTGCCCACCTCTCAGTCGAACACTCAGTCAGACATTTCGCGAAGAGGTTCGTAACTTACTAATGGTGCTTTAGCTGAGGTGCCTCCTTTCACAAGTAGGGACAGTATCTTTGTTCTATTGATTAATAGGCAAATACGATCAGACAAAAGTG
>CASHTH010004413.1:0-20246 GCA_030341885.1 Geodia barretti
GAAACTGCTGGTGGATGCAGTGGCTCACAAGCTGGAGGCAAAGACCGTGCCCTTGCATGGAGATTGCTGCCAAGTACAATGGTAAGTTTAACTGGTGACACACCTTATCCTTTGCCCACAAGTATAATAAAAATCCTTAAAATCCTTTTTCTCTCTTCCACAGCTCCAGCTCCAGCTCCACAATAGCCTCAAGTAGTGAATGAACCTCGTTTCCATTCTGGTATATATATACTTTCACCCATTATTGGCAAGCAAAGTGAGCCTACATACTCATCTGTGAAATTCTCATCAAAACACTTCAAAACTACTGGACAATGCGCATGCAACAAATGCCAATACACTACACATTCACCACTATACTATTGGTAAACAAAGGGTATAAGCAGACAGAAGATTGACAGTCACACTGACAGATACACACACAAGATAGAAAAACAAAACCAAATTTTTGCTGCGCATACTTGCTTTGGGATTGTAATGCTATAGGCTAACATGAACGGTATGCAGCTATGGTTTTTGTGTGAAGAACACAACAATGATCATCATCAGTAGAACAAACACATTCAACAATCATGTATGATACTGTATGGCATGTAATAATGATGACGTTAGTGGCTATTAGACTGTGAGGATGAGTGAGTCCTCTCAGTAGTGTCTGATGTCTTGTGATGTTGGTCCGTCCTCTTTGGAACTACCTGCATCATGGGATATCACACTCCTGAATATAGCCTCACTCCTATTCTACATTCACATCCAATAGCAGTAAACCACCCCAGTAATGCTGCCGGATTGTGGCCCAGAGAAACTATGCTGCAGGCCAGGTGAAGAAGCACACCAACCCCAACCCTTTTAACGAATCGTTTGTTTTTCTCCACGCTCGAATCAGTATTGAGGAGTAATCAGACCAGATTCTACCAGGCAGTTTTACAAAGTTTAAATCTTAATGCTGTCGTCTGGCGTAGCCATACACTTAGTCATAGGGATAAGAGTCTAGTCTACTGACATCGACCTTTTCACTTAGCGTACCTCTACATTATAATCATTCTGGCAATCACGCAACAACATTGAGCAAGCCATACTTTTGCATAGAAATCAAAACGCTATATATACGTCAGTCGACTAGACTCTTTTCCCCACGTGGGTAGGAGTCTGTCAACACAAGACTATAATACTGACGATTGTGTAATATACCTCATATGTAAAGCTTAGCCAAGGTGTAATTAATCATCAAGCATGCCATGGGTATTCAAGTATAATATAACTGAAGCTCTCCACCAGTCCATCTTCACACTTCCCCTGGGGAAGCTGAGGCTGACCTTGTGGTAACTAGTCTCTGGGGACGAGGAACTTGCTGGTCTCGGTCTGTACCTCCTCATACTTCTCCAGAGTGATGACTGCTGTCACTGTGGGGAACACTGGGATATCTGCAGACAGACAGACAGACAGACAGGCATGGCATGACGTGTCAACTACGAGGTAGAAAGGCAAGGGACAAGAAACAAGTCAACTACACCCAGGAGGAAAAAAGAAGAGCTGCCTTAGGTGGGAAGAACCCAAGACGCTCTGCAGTCTAGGTGAGCGCTCTACCAACTGAGCTGCCAAGCAACACAGCTGTTAGGGGTTCAATTCTTCAACACAAGGCAAACCTAGAACCACTGTGCTATGGCACAGTATACTCTCACACACCTCTTGTGGTTCACTATACCCCACAGTGCAGGGTGAGTACTAAAATACTGACCAAGTTTGACGGGGAATCCAGGAGGCAGTTTCATGTGACAGAACTGCCGCAGTTTGTGAAAGTGTTTGTATGGAGCAATAACCTCCAGAATGTCCAAGAGTCTGCAGTAGGAGAGTTGCACACCTCTTATGTCTACTTACACACACCATGCATTGAGTATGATGTCTTGACTATTGCCTGGTTTATGTATATTGAGAATAGATTATACAGTACACGTCTTATTGATGTGGTAGACACTTACTTTCTCATTTCTATAGGGCAGGCCTCTGTCTGAAATAAGATACAGATAAATAAAGTGTTAGTCGGGTGGTGTTACACACACTGGCATACCACACAGACTGAGGCCTTGTAGTGTTTCTGCTCCACTTTTAGATCTTGTTTCCTCCCTAATTGAGGGGGCCTGTGAAATTAACACAGATCTATACCAGTATGTACGTTAATAGATAAATGTAAAAGGGGCAACATACAATATGCACTGCAAGCTAGGTTGTGTGACAAAAGTCTAATGCAACTTCAATGTGATGGGCAGACACAACATGTTGCATGCAACAGACACACCCTCACATGTACGGCATGTATGTAATGGCATGCCCACTGCATGCAACTAGCTGGGTCCACACAAAATTGCATGCAATAGACTATTATGAATGTATTGAGTAGACCAGAGCACCCATGAGACGACAGAGTTGCAAAGTGTGTCAGTATTGGCCGTGAGTGAGTGAGTGTGCAGCGTACTCTTCATCGGGAGAGTTGATGTACTGGTCCCAGGAGATGTTGGAGGGAGGAGGAGGAGGGAGAGACACACACATCACCTCACCCTCTTCATCCTGGCCAGTGTAAGTGGATAACACATATGTACTACATGATGCACCAAACATAAGCAAGCAGGAGATGAGAAGGTACAACCCAAAAGGTGCCAACATAACATGCTAGTTCACAGTAATGCAAGGCTGTCCAGTGCACAGCATGCCATGTAAGGTAGCCAAAAATCCATCTTTGCCAACAGAATCGTGTACACATAGCCAGTAGTAACCTGGGAGGCATTCCGTGCCAAATACCTAAATCCAGTTAGCTCCAAAGCAGGTGTTCACACCCAAGCCTACCCCAGCTATACAGATAAGCAGGTATACAAGTTACAGCTACATGTACATACGAAACTACAAACCTGTCATACTACCATCAGATCTCTTACCATTAGGTCCTCCTCTTCTATCTGACCATTAGCCACCTTCCTGGCCATTTTCTGAGAGGAAGACAACAGTGGGTCAAGGGAATGGAGTATGGCTAGGTTGTATTTCGTTCCACACACACTGTTGACTACTACTACTACTAATACATCAGTACCACTTGATTAACATACTTCCGCTCTTGTATTTGCTCGGGGGTGAGGTGCTCTCGCCTGTAATATTGAACGTAGCAAAGCACACAATTCACTCCCTCAGCAAAAGCTCAGTCACACCACCCACAGTAAAAAGACAGAAGGAGAAGAACTTACCTCTTTCTAATGTTGAGGGAAAGGTTAGTGATATTGTAGACGTCTGTTGAATATTCACCTACTCTTTCCTGTACAGCATCCAAAACCAACAAATGACTCAACATTCATTTTTAGAAATGCTGCACAAACTGTAGATACCGTTTTCTCGGCCTTGAAGAACCATCCAGACTGTGCTCTGGACACAGTGATTGGCTGAGTGGACATGTTGGCATATACCACTGGTCTGGGGAGGAAATGTATACACATGTGGTAGAGATAGAGACACGATGTGGAGTAGAGTGATACGTATGTACTGTATGGACATACTTGCTCATGAGAACATTGATATGCTCGTTAAGGTCCATTTCCATCTCAGCCTGTGGGAACAATACGTAGACACAGATGTGCTGTATATTCCGACATGCATAAGCTTCAGTTTTCATTGTCAACCAGACATCAAGCTCTTCATACACGCATGGGGACGCACACAATAATATAGCAACAATATGAGCATCCATGGCATAAGTCAATATGCCGATATACAACTCTGTCCAAGCCACTTGAATACATTGGCACAACATTTTGCATTCAATGCACATGTTACTATCCATGGCCAACTTCCCTGACAGAATACAAGGATGTGGATGTGTGGTGTACATGTACGTACAGCTCCCATTAGTTTCATTCTGGTATAGGACTTGGAGTCGTTGTCGAGGACGACCAGAGAGAGCGTGTCTGAGCGAGCCTCCTCTCCGTTGAAGATGAAACTGACGTTTCCACGACTCCACTGCATCCCCGTGAAGTCCCCCAGTGTCGAGTCCAGTCTTAGGAGGAGGGGGCGGGGCACAGAGGAGGGGGAGAGGGAACGAAGGGAGTGAGAGAGAAAATGGAGAGGAGAGTGAGATTGGGAGGAAGGAGAGAGGGAGAGAGATAGGGAGCGGGCGGGGGTATTCCATCCAAGGTCTCTTTGTACTTCATTGCACAGTATGTATATACCTGATACAACTTCCAGACTTGTATATTCTACAGACATCGGAGGGCAGAAGGCGAGACAATAGTGGCACTGGAGGGAGAGGGGGGAGAGATGAAGAAGGAAGGGGAACAGGGGGAAGAAGAACTTCCATATTGTCAGAAAAAACTCTACGGTACACATGTCAAATAAGGGAGAGCAAATACACGTCGTAAGATACTCACCCCACGTATGGAACTCCCACTTCAGCTCCGCGTAGAAGTCATCGAGCTACAAAGTTAAAACATGTTGTACAACTGCTAACAAAGTGATAAGGTTAGGTTACATGATACGTACAAGTATGGATAAGTGGGCACTTGATCAAAAGCTACACAAAGTGCACTCTCTCTTTATAACCTATATACGACTTACACAGAAGAAGGAAGACTTTTGGCAAACATACACAGCAACATGATCCCTGAACAGCTTACAAGCATGTACATACAACTCCTAATATTATTACTGGATAAGGTTTTCCCTTTATTATACACGTCTCGAATTACTAATATGATGTAAACCTTTCTGCAAGGAGTGCGTGCATGGGGAGGTGTATTCTGGACTCAATACTCATCTCAAAATAGTCAGAGTGTCACCATTTGCATTTGGCTTTTGCACGTAGTTTACCATTACTTTAGAGTGGTAGTGGGAAGAAAATTGCCGTTTATGCCATGGGTGTAGTTTGATGTGTGATGACATACATATGCTTGTACAGAGCACTGAGGGCCAGTGGCATCGCTTTTGACACATACAGCAATGATCGGAATTATTCTACTCACGTTCTGAAGAGAGCTGATGAGTTTCTGCCTCCTCTGAATCAGCCCCTGGAGTGTCTGTTCTCGCAGCTTCCTCAGCAGGAGTCTGACTACACAGAAACACCGCACCATTACAAGGCACTTAGTGTCACAAACTACAAGAGGGCTATCACTCAATTCTTTAACTCTGAAGAAAGCTATCCTGTGCCAGCTTTTACGTATGTGCTTACTGTATAACGACATACGTACATGCTGTCCTGAGTGTAGTTGACATGTTATGCATGGCACACATTAAACCGTAGATAGAGAGGGAGGGAGAGAGACCAACCGGTATTCTTGTCTCCATAGCTGATGGCCTCGTCCAGGGGAGTCCACCCACACTTGTTCTTTTCCTTCACCACAGCTCCATGACTCAGCAGACACTCCACCAGCTCTGAGTATAAAGACACACACAGTGAGAGTGGGGTTAGTGGCAGTGAAAGGGAAATAGGGGGTGGAGACAGGGAGCCACAGAGTGCGGTTCTAGTTGCATAAACACAAAGAAAACTCAGACACACTATTTACCTTTGTGTCCCAACATGACAGCAATATGAAGTGGTGTATTGCCTACACACAAGAGAAAACCACAGTCTGTAGCATGGCAACACACATTAATCAGAAGTTTTGTGCCCAGTGCATATTCTACTGCGTTGTAACACAGCCTGTGCACCAGTAGCTATCTCCAGACTCACCGAATCTGTCATGTACAGATACGCTGGCCCCTCTCTCTAGAGCCGCCTTGGCGCCGGCAAGGTCGCCGTGGAACACACTCTGTGCAACTCCAGTTGGGCCTCGTCTCTGGCCACGTTCTCCGTCCGCGGCTCAGAGCTGACGTCCTCCTCCAGATACTCCGAGCTCTCTTCCCCCACGACGTACCTACTAGCCATACTGTGCAAGCCTTTTCTCTAGCAGCCTAAACGTTTCGGCGCTTGTGTGTGGCGACGTTCAAAGCTCCGCCTCCAAAGAGTAGTGTACTAGTACTTTGACCCTGGTCTTCTGCTGACGGTGCACAAACTTCGTCCACTGGCAAGCCAGCAGACGCGCAGAAAAGTGGTGATAAACCGTCTGTAGTCTGTAAGTCTCAGTCCTAGATGGTCATGAGCAATTTGTGCATTTCATGTGGTTGTACATAAGATTAGTAGATGAAAAATATAGCGTGACTGGAATGGCTGTTTCTTTCATAGTGAGGTAGGGTCTATTTTATAATGAGGGCGGTATACTTTGTAGTGAAGTTCATGACATTATGAGGACAGTATGAGATTGGTATATTTCATCATGAGCTCGGTCTTTTTATCAAGAGAGGGAGGGTGTATTGGGTGTGGTCAGATGGTTAAGGACTAGTAGCTTGATCGAGAGGTCAGTGGTTCGATCCCTGTGTGGGAGGTGTTTTTTTATAATGATGTAATACGAGTGTTAGTATAAGAGGAACCTTTTTTCATCAGCTCTCGTGGCCAGCCCAAGTGGCTAAGTGGTTAGAGACGTGGGGACTGTCACATAAGGTGCCCGGTTCGAATCCCGGACCCGCACTGAAACTGACAGGTGGTCCAGAGCATTGGCTGGGAACAGCTCTGGTTCCTCCCCTTACCCATGAATCTACCATTGACCCACATACATCTCGAAGGACAGCGTATAGTTTGGCATTGCACTGCGTCCATAGACGTCTGTCTGGAGAGATGTAGGGTGGCTTTTTTCAACCTTTTTTATTTTTTGCCTTTAAATTTTGAATAACGTCTGTTTTTTTTAATGCATGGCAGAATATACTTGTCTAAAAGGTAAGAGCTCCAAACATTCAAAAAATTTTTTCGTGGTGGCCAACATCCAGTCCCCTCATTAATTTGGCGAGAGAAGCAAGCTCACCTACCTGTAGTTGTCTGAATGTGGGATTTTTCTGGCTGGGCTCAATGCTTTAAGTGGCTCTGACACCTCCACTCCACATATTATAGTGGGTGAATTTTTCACGGAGAGGCCTCCACCTCAATCAACTATACATGTGTTAGTCAATCTTTATTCTTTGTTGAGTCTCTTATTCTCCCCATACAACCCCCACCTGGCTAATGGACCGCCTGAAGTGTAGTGTGTGGAATTGATTGACACTATCGCCAACAGATTGATTGCCCAGGAGCACACTAAGGGGGCATGGCTAAATTTGCCTATTTTATGTAATGCACAAGTGCCTAGATTAACACAATAATAGACTGACCTCATGGTAGATGAACCGACTTCACTATGAAATAGACCAACCTCATGGGGAAACGCACTAACTACGCGTACTATATTTGACACGGATAACATGCCATATGTAAATCCTTCCTCACTACCAGGGTACCCGACTGAGCTCAGGAATGGCGGGTTCCTGGAAAAACCAGCGGATACAGGACCACTTTGTGGTGCTGTGCAACGAACTGGACGTGGACCGCATCACCCCCGTCCTCCGGGCAGAGCACATGCTGACTGCAGACGAGTTTGAGCAACTGACAAACCCCCATTTCACCACCCAGACCCGCCGTCAGAAGCTCCTCCTCTTCATCCCCCGCAAGGGCCGCGCCCACTTTGAGAAGCTTGGCGAGTGTCTGGTGTGGTCAGGTCAGAGTGAGCTGGCCAGGAAGATTGGAGTCCCCGTGGAGGACATTCGCCCCTCCCCTCACCCTCGTGCGTGAGAACAGATATTCTACTCATCAACCCCCGTAACACCACACACACACACACACACTCACACACACACACCACACACACACACACACACACACACACACACACACACACACACACACACACATACACACAAATTTACACCATTCAACCACACTATACTGTACATGCTGCATATCTTTGTACGCATGTGTTAGCTATGTCAAATGTTTGAACTCATGTGCAGTGTGCCTGTTGCTTCTAGAAAAAAGTACATTGGTGCATTGGAAGAGGGACTTCGCTTGTGACACAGATTTTTTTTGTGTCCATCCACTTGGCAAAGCCATGATACTGCATATCTATAGGCCTTTTGTGATAGATGTGTTGTTACTGTTGACTGCAATTCTCTCTCTACCTACCAACAGCTGTCCAGCAGTCATCGACGTCACTGCAGGCAGCAGAGTTTGCGAGAATGATGCACATGTTGTCAGGTATATTCACGGAGCTAGTATGAGATTGGATTTGACTGTTGTGTTCTCCTTCTCTCTCAGATGGAATGGGGTCACTTGCGTTACCCTGTGAACGTGCCCCCGCCACCTTACCCTGTCCATCCTACTGCCACCAGCCACCCTGTCCATCATTCCACCACTGCTGGTCACCCAGTCCCTACTGGAGTCCCTACTGCCACCACCAGCAGTCGCCCAGTCCCTCCTGCCACCGCTACCAGTCACCATTACACATCTTCTCCTCCACGACACCCTCCACTCGGCGCTCCTCATGCTGCAGTCGGGCCTGAGCCAGCTACGTTACAGTCATCCAGTCCAGGCTACTGAATCTGGTGGTAGCAGCTCTTACCATCCCCGACCATCAGGCGGAGCAGTTTATCCACCACCACCTGATGGATCAGGTTGTAATTCACACAGTGTAGGCCACACCCGTCCGTGCTTCTTAACATCTAGAAGTTGTGGTTTTGCTTATGGCACTCATGTTTGCACATTAGCATTTTTGTGTGTATACCCTTTTTCTTGGCTCTTTCTTGCATGCTCTGAAATGGTACTATCTGGACCTGCACGTGATACGAATTTTTTCCTTGCAAACAGACCCAGAGCCGAGTAGTCCCAAGAAAGTGCTCGTTCTTTACTGCAACGATGAGGCGATGGGAGGAGGAGGAGATTTCTCCGACAGTGTCTGTGCATTGGCCGACTTTCTCACTCGAGTCTGTGGCCAGAGAACTCGGGTGCACTGCGACCTCTACATCACCCACCCACCCAGTAACTGGACCCGATGGACAGAGAGAGAGATCAGGGAGAGCGACGCTGTCCTCCTAGTCTGCTCCAAGACTCTCAAACACATGTTGGACCACCGTAACCCCGATCGACCGGTCCCCATGAAGAAGGGTCACTTTGACGCCGAAACTGTCTACAATCTGATCCGCTCGCCAAAGTTCATCCCGGTGTTTGTCAAACCACACGGGGCTGGATGACCTCCCCGACCTCTATTCCCAGCCCTACCGTGACTGGGTCCCTCGCAGCTCCTCGGAGTGACCCGCTACTGGCTGGACCTGCAGGGACTCCACAGTGACATGAGAGAGCACCCTCGGAGGAGGAATATGGACACGAGCTCGCTCGCGTTCTGGGGAACCCGCAACCGGCGAGGAACGTGAAGCCAATCTTTGTCCTACTTAGATTTCTGCAGGGAGTTTCAGACACACCGAGGCCAACTCCGTTCCGTGATCCCATCATTCCACCTCTAGGTAGAGTGGATGTTGCTCCACATGGCTATCACTCACATACATAATCATTGAGTGTCACTATTTTTCAGCATCATAAGAGGTTTACCCTTCACATTATGGTAGTGGTAGGGAGTTTCAGTTTGAGGCCAACTCACTATATAAGTTTCACAAGTATGGCTATGAATTTCATTACACTGCTATTTGTGTTGTCTGGCAGATACGACATATTGCGTACTCCCAGCAACACACCTAGCGAACAAAGGTTGGCTCGATATGCTACTAGTAGTACGATGTTTTACACTCGAATTATGTACTGTATGACTATCTGTCTGTTCCAGCTCCGCCGCCAGCAGAGCTGACATTCACGGAGCGTGAGTTGCTGACAATAGCCAGCCACATCCCGAGGGACTGGGAGACTCTGGGCATCAAACTCGGCCTCCTGTTCCCCGCTCTCAGAACATCCGATACAAGCACTCGCTGGACGTCCAGGGAGCTGCAATGGAGATGTTGGAGGTGTGGCGGAGGGAGAAGGGGGAACAGGCAACCAGAACTGCCCTCAGAGAATCTCTCGTGGCTGTAGGCTATGGTCGAATTGCCGAGAAAATCTTTGGTAAAGACTAGCATGTAATAAACACTATGTAGGTCCATGTATTGAATTGTGTACATATTAAAGTATACAGCTGTTGTAGTAATCGCAAGCCAACTTTCTTCCGTACAGACGGCTCTGGAATAATATATACTTCACACATTACTACAAAATTACTCTTGAGAAATACGGAGGAAAGAAAACAGAAACCCAAAACGTTTGTGTACAACTAGTTTGTGGGGAGCTAGTCGTCGCTGTCTTCGTCCTGTTGGCTCCCATCCAGTAGCATATAGAGGAACATCCTCTGAGTGAGGATCTTGCCCACCAGAGAAGCATACTCCACCACGATCCTGTCCTTGATGTGGCCGTAATAGCTCCGGAACAGCATGTACGGGATCACCTGTTTCTCAAACAGTATGAGCACGCCACCCAGGAAAGAAAGGACACGCTCGGTGTTGTACTGGTCGTCGTTCAATCGCGAGTATTTAGACACGTCGAGTCGCTGTCGTGCGGTTTCGATCGGCGTGAATCGATACGTGTCGGGACAGAGGAGGTACGAGGGGCTGTACTTTCCCTTGTAGTTCATCTTGGCGTTGTTGTGTATGTAATACCCCATGCAGTAGTTCTGAAACTCGGGCTTGGTTCTGCTCAGTCTGCGAACGAGTTCGATCTCCCGCAGTGCCGAGTACACTCCGAGATCGAGCCAGGAGTACTCCGGGTCGTAGTAGACGTAGACTGACGAGAGGTGTGTCGGGAGGATGTCCACCACTGCCACCATTATCAACTTCCCGTCGAGGTAGTATTGGTAGTGGAAGGAGCCGTATTTCGGAGTCCCAGCCTATGGGACCGTCCAGGGAAATGAGCGGAGTGTCGCAGAGGAACCGACGGAAGGATCGCTCTGATATCTCCTCCTCCTTATCCCCGTGGACGGCCATCTGGTACTTCTTGTAGAGGAGGAAGCTCTCGATGAACGAAGACATGAGCTCCTGGGTCAGAGGGTAGCAGTCCACCACCTTCAGCTCCAGGTTATGAGCCAACTTTTGGTCTGATGGGAGTTGCAGGAGCTCCTCGACTGTGATGTGTGGCTGACTGGGTTCAGCCTCAATCTTTGGCTTAGGTTCCTCGGTAGTAGAAGTAGGCTGCTCTGACTGTGTATCCATTGGATCTCCATCTTCTTCCTTGTCTTCCTTTGCTTCGCCATTCTTGTCTTCCACCGCTTCCTTAGCAGCAGCAGCAGCAGTGTCATCATCTTTATCCCCAGTGTCCATAGCCTTGCTGTCTTCACCAACTGATGCTGTCTTCTCACTGATGCTATCGCCTATGTTTACTCCAGGGTCTGGCTCTCTGGCCGCCAGCTTTTTGTTGCGTCTCTCCAGACGAAGCTCCTTTCCTTTCCTGCAGCGAGGCTTGTTGTGGTCAGCACCCACCCCCGGCCTAGGCACCTTCTTTTCCTTCTTCTTGGTCTCAACCTCAGACTCATTCTTTTGTTCATCTTTGACTGTGTCCATCACTGTCTGTGGATCATCTGTTGAGTCCTTTACGTCTTTCTCATTGCCTTTTGTCCCTTCAGCTGTCCCTTCAGTTTCATTAGTTTCTTCCTTATCTCCCCCACCTGCTCCATTTGTCTTCCTCTCTTCCTCCACCGTGGGAGCCTTTTCCCCATCTACTCCGTTTGTCTTCTCCTCTCCCTTCATTGTGGGAGGAGAATCCCTTTCCCTTTCCCCACCTGCTCCGTTTGTCTTCATCTCTTCCATCATTGTGGGAGCCTCTTCCCCACCTACTTCGTTTGTGTTCCCCTCTTCCTTCATCATGGGAGAATCCTTCTCCTCTTTCTCCGAGGCTTCCCGAGGCTTGGCTATGCTGGCTCGCTGCGATTCTTTCCCTTCGACCAGAAATGCGCGCATTCTCCTGGCGACTTTCCGCTGGGAACGCGTCGGCTTGAATCGTAGCGCCTCGCAGCGGATAGCGTAGGGCGGGCAGCACGTCCTGCTCATTATGGGCTTGTAGAGGTACTTGCCGCTCCTCCGCCAGCCTCGCTCGATGAGGTCCTGGTAGTCCTGGCCGGCCAGACGGTGTCCCCACATACCGTTCGTCACGAAACCGTCCGCCGACTTGCAGTAGCCGCACCTGTGGCCAGACACCTGTCGTTCGTAGAAGTATTCGACGATGCTGGCTTCGATGTCATCGGTGTTTCTAGCCTCTTTCTCCTCTGTCGCCATCTTGCCCTTTTTGGACGGGGGTCAGAGGTCGCGCGCCCACGGCATGGTTTTTAAGCGCATGCGCATTTTTTTGACCTTCAAACGCAGTTAACATTTTTGTGTGTAACGGTGTGTATGCCCTCTGCCATGAATTATAATTGATCGTAGACGTAACGTACTGAAGAGGGTTGCTTTCTAACAACACAGTCACACGGCGCAACAATATTAGCTACGCAGCTATGCACTGTAAGTAACAGACACCAGCAGCGTTGGGGCTCTGTGTGTGCACTGTGTACTAGTCGCGCAGTCAGGGAAGAAAAGGGGCAGGTTCCGCGAGACTAGCCTACTAGCTAGCTAGCTAGCTAGTTTACTACGAACGGATCACGCCCACCAAGGGTCGGCCGGCAGCCGTTTGGAACCTTTAGCGGCAGCTGCGGCCTCTTCCCGGGTTCTTTCTCTGTCGCCGTGCTTCCCTAATTGTGTGACAAGAAGCCAACCCCAGAAATGGCTAGCTTAGGACCCCTCCTTCGCTCCTCCTTTTGACTTGCCTACCGCCTTCCAGCTCCTCCCTCGTCCCAGCAGCTCCTCCCCTCACCCGTCCAGCTCCACCCACTCCCTCCTGGAGCCCCACCCAACTCTCCTAGGACCAACCCGAGCCCCACCCACCCGCCTATTGTACACGACGTGGCACGCGCGCGCGCACGCATGTGTGTGCACAGCTAGCCCCGGCCGGCTCGCAGCTAGCATAGCTACTAGCTAGCTAGCTCGGCAGTGCCGGCACGCGCCCCGCCCCCTGGCCTATAAAACGAGTCGTGTCGCCTTCCCCCCGATACCTACCACTGGCTGCTATTACATCCTGCACCTGTAAACCTTTTCTAGCCAGCAAGCCATGCCCGTCACCACAGAAGTGTGCATTCATCCTGCGCAGAGCCCGGTGCGGCAGCCCGATAAGCACGGCCAGCAGCACTCTCCACTGGCTGAACAGGTCTGGCCCGACGGCGGCGAGCTCTCCCTCCGACCACCGAACCTCGCCACTGTCACGCGAAAGTAAGTAGGCTTTTGCGGTGTTTATTTTGCAAATGACCCGCGTAGATTTCCACTCTCTTGCATTTCTGTTTCCTATCCGGCAGGCAAGTGCAGGAATATTTCGAGAACACATACAACTTGGATGAGCTGCTCTTTACGGCTATCACTGGTGCGTGCAATATGTTATTTTAGCTGTTCGCTCTATCAGTCGTACTGTGGTAGCCCTGACACTGCAGTCGTCTGCGAAAACACGCTTCGAATGGGCTGAACGTTTTCTTTATTTGTCCACACATCTACACAGATGAGAAGTACCTGTACAAGTGTCCTGATCGTCTGAGACTCCCACTCATCTTCTACCTGGCTCACCCTGCCACACTCTATGTCAACAAACTACTGCTGGCCTCACTCATATCAGTGAGCAATTTTTGTCATAATAATTCAACCGCACATGCGCGATTTAGCTATCTTATGCACACCCAAACTGGTGTCTGAAGGTCTCTCGCTTCTATGGTAAAACATTTTGTGGTGCACTATTAACTCTGATCCTATGCTGAGTGGGTGAGTGTGTGTTTTATCATCCAATGCTACAGCAGCCATCCACCACACACAGCACCTACATTGAGACTCTGTTGGTGCAATATGCAAATGAGCACCTCTTGTTATAAAGTTTCATTCTTAGTAGAATCACTGTGCAATGTAGGCTTCTGAAATGGTGTGTGTGCAGGTGTGAGCCTACAGCTCAAGTGCTGGTAGGTATCAGTCCATAGCTACTTCCTGTGCATGGCAGTACATAAGATGTTGTGGCTGCTTGCATGTAAACCAACACCTCGCGTTTTTATGTAGAAAGAGAGAATAAAATAGATGAAACAGGAAAATAGGAAAACATAGTAAGGCAACCATAAAGATGGTACAGTAGTATCAAATGACTGAACAGGAAGGTAAACAAAATTGGAAGACACCCACTTTGTCTTCTTAATTCCAGGAAATCCTCTCGTAGAGTTGTAACCAATGTATAGGGTTACAATCAGTGAGTGGATCAATTATAGCTGCATAATAATTATTATGTGTATATAATTTACCTGGAATTATGACATTGTCCCGAGGCAGGCAGATAGTATCCTTATCCAGTAACAGATTACTGACTTATTTCGACAGTGAAACCAATTTTCCCCAACATAAATATTTTGTACCATATTTTCATGTTATAAAACCAAGGCTTCATATAAAATTAAAACCTGAAAATGTAAGTCAGAATGCATGATTTTCTATTGTATGTACTAAAATAAGCAGAGCTGGAGAAATGACTAGGTACTTCTCTATTACATGGCGCAGTGCCATATTATGTGGACAGTTCTGTTCATTTAATTCTGTGTATACAGCCCCCTTATGAGAGAGAGAGAGAGAGAGAGAGAGAGAGGGAGAGAGAGAGAGGGAGAGAGAGAGCCCATGAGGACACTGGTATAATTATTATGAGGCTCAGTTTTCCACACGACTTATAGTGTACCTGCTTCTCTTAAAGTGGACAGAATGGATATAATAATTTTACATGTCTTAGATGATCAAATACAGTTTGACAAATGTGGTTATGTGTGGCATGTCTGTTTTTTACCAGCCACTATAACCACATTTCAACATTTATATAATTTTTCATCAAGATAAGATTTGCGAAACAAGTCCATGGCACTACACCTTAACTCTTGTTCCACTGGCATCTATAGGAGCGAGTCAACCCCACCTTTGAAGCTCTGTTTGAGACTGGAGTGGACGAGATGTCGTGGGATGACACTGTAAGTTTCTCCGTCAGACCTCATGTACACACATCCTCCTTTCCTGCCTCATCCTCCATAACCTTTCACCCATCCATATGTATACCTGTGATGTATGGCTGTGGGGATGTTGTGGCTGACACAACCTAACTATCTAGTATAACGAGTCCAGATTGTTTTAAGAAGTGTACATGCATTTAAAATAGTAAAAAGACTCTTACAGACATGTCATGTAGTGCTGTCGTGCATGATATAATTATAATATGGGCTACCTTCAGTTATCTATCAGAGTCTTACTATGACTATTTGAAACCCATAATTTCTTGTAACTAGGGGGTGGGACCCTTTATTTACAGTACGTATATAGTATTCATGTGCATGAATCTGCCAGGAGAACTACCGAATGGGAGGGGCCTTCCAGTGGCCAGGACTGAAGGAGGTGATGGAGTATCGTGAGACTGTGAGAGAGTTGGTGTGTGATGTCATCTCATCGTCTCCTCTCTCCCTCCCTGTCTCCATGGACAACCCCTGGGTGAGAGTAGACCTCCTTTTACTGCCGTACCTAGAAGCCAAAGTGCAATACCAACAGCAGCGCTACACTGGCTTCAATTAAAAAAAGGCGATTTTCGTAGAAGTGCTGCGTTCGAAAGTGATGGCGTGAAAACCAAGTCAACAAGCCAATATGCTAATTAGCACAGGCTTACCTCGACCAGGTCCGCTCGCTCTGTATATCTTGAAGGCACAAGAAGTCACAACGAAGGGCATGTATCAACTCCCGCATGCTATCTACTACTGTAACTAGACCGTGTCAGACTCTCCGCGAGATACCAGCGGGAGAGACGAGTAAAAGCTCCCCGCCCATCAATTAGCACGCATGCGCAGTTCGCCGAGGGTTTGCACTTACTTTAGTGCTTTTCTTGGTAGTGGAATTGCATGACGTTATCCAATTACTCAACACATTCTGCAGTGGTCCGTGTTCATGTCTCTGGAACATGAAAGGTGAGTATGATTTATACCGCCACTTTTCAGTGGTTTCAGTGTGTATATACTTAATTATTGCTAACACAAACACATGGTGATGTTTTACACGTTTAACTGCACTGATATAGAACATCCAATGTAGCCACTTTGACATCAGATTACAACCTTAAACCAGACAAAGCGAAAACTGTCAGACGACTAGGTCTTTTGGCGCAGGAGTAGATGTGCATTTAATGGGCTGTCCGATGTATATAAAATTTGGCAAGGCGAGTGCATTAGTTGTGCAGCACAATTAAGTCACACACACACCGTAGTTGTAAAGTGCGGTACATATGTACCACACTACTCTTTCTGGACGAGCTAATAACATCTATTCCCCTCTCTCCACTAACACTTTCTGGACGAGCTAATAACATCGATATTCCCCTCTCTCTCCACTACGTACGTGTGTGTGTGTGTGTGCCTACGTAGGATACACCTGGAGACTTCGTCTGTGCTCATACGACAACTCCCCGTCGACCACGTCAAGAAGCCGGCCAACTGGAAATATGCCCCACTCTCCATGGGTTAGCCCCTGGGCTAATTGTAATTGATAGCGCCCCATATGTACATTCATACACCCACTATCCATCTGTAAGTGCCGTACTAGCCCTTGAGCTGACTTTTCCCATACATTAACGGTAAGGAAGCCCTTGACCTACGTAGATGGCACTCCATATTAATCCATTCTCCATGGATAAATCATGGCACTAGCAAACAAGTGCCCTACTGTCCATGGGTTAGCCCCTGAGATAATCATTTATTGGACCATCAAACGTGAGAGTCAAAAAACCTGTCGCACTCTCTTTGGGGTTTTTGTGTAAGACATCACCGAGCTAATTACTGATGGTAGTGGCAAACATTAACGCTAAAATGTGCTAAATTGAAAACCTGTTAGTGAAACGTGAGCGACGTTCATACCGATATGCAAGTACTTGGCACCGGTCACACTAATCTTGAGATAATTACATTTATTTCCACTAAATCTTTATGCATTTTATTATGTGTGTATACATTGTTCATATGGTGTATGTTCGTTTGTTAACGGTTCCGCCCATTGCTCTGGGTGCGTGGTCTATGGCTCTAGTGCTATGGCAGCCACCTGAGTATTATTATTATTATTATTATGTGTGTATATATACATAGGATGCAGATTGAAGCATGATGCGTATGCAAGCATGGCCATAACATGTGTGCTGCATGTGAATACCAGAACACACAGTGTAATTCAGCCAGTTGCTGGGTGATGCCAAGGCTAGCATGCGGCGAGAGACTGTTTCTGTGTCATACAATCTTATACCGGGGATTAGTGGCTGTAATTGATGCAATTACATACCTTTGTCATTTCCAGGGATTGTGTTATTGGGCAAGCAGAACAAGCCCCCAGTCATTCCTTTGGCTCAATTTTGTTATGCACCGCCGGTCTGTAGTGTGATCCACCTCTTCTTTTTAAAAAGAGCTGTCCTGGATGTAGTTGTTGTGCCTTTGCCTTTCTACGTCGTACTCGACGCACGCATTACTTTTTCCTGGGGTGCACAGGTGGCTTTGGTTTTAGTCTAGCTACGTGGGTATGGTAGAGCCACCGAACAAGCTGTCAGCGCTTTCCCGTCGTAGTGGGGCATTCCCATAAAATCTCTGCAGGCATGCCGTCTTAAGGAAAGTTTAGTGACATACGCTGCAGGTTACTACGAAAGACGCTCGCTCAACAATGCTATCATTTCCACTGACGCCCCCATGTATAGTGCTTTCTGTTCCACCCCCCCCCTCTGATCAGATTCCAGTGCAGGTGAGAATGTGCTGGTGAAGGTTCCCGGTGGTCGAGTGACTGTTGGAAAACCTCGTGACTTCCCCTCCTATGGCTGGGACAACGAGTACGGTCAGATGGAAATTGAGTGAGTCCCTCTGATTATTATCTGTGTGCTCAAAAGCAATTTCCAAACAGTAGTGTCAGTGTTTTTTCAATAAGGGGAGGGAGGGTTACTTTCTGTATGGTTTCATAGTCAGTTGTACCGTAAGCATTCAGATAATGGGGAATGGTGTGGACACCTTTCCTCTCTACTGAGTAGGCCATAACCCTAAAGCACGACCTTAATTTGTAGGTCTGAGTTTGGTATGTTTGTATGTGTGTTGTGTTGCAGCGTTCCAGAGTTTGAGGCCAGTCAGTATTTGGTGACTAACGGAGAATTTCTGGAGTTTGTTGAGAGTGGAGGCTACCAGAACAAAGACCTCTGGACCCTGGAAGGTATGAAATGTGAAACCAGCTCCGATGGATTGCACGAAGGCCTCCAAACAGCACATGGGTGTGACATGCAGACAATATGAGAACACAATAATTGACCGATTACTGTAATTGTGATACCATTTTGGGTGTCTGTACATCTTTAATTACCTGGGTGTGTCTTGCCTGTAGGCCCTGCCTCTACATGGTATGCATACTTGCATTACTTGGAGGAAAGTCAAAATGGAAAGCAAACCCTTGGCCCAAAACGAACACGTTGTACACATTACTGGGCCATGCATCATCGACGGAGCCAATAGCACGAGTCTCGCCCTAACACAGCAGTTAGAGCAATTACTCAGGTGTTCCAGAGGCTCTCACATTAATGCTTTATGCAGTCTATCCGCTCTTCTGTGTTTCAATGCTTGCGACATACTGCCAGACTGTGCTTTACGTTTAGATGGGAAGACATGACCACATCCATAAACTGCCCGTCTCACGTGAACTGTTGTTCTACATCGCGGACAAACCTCGCTCAACTTGTTATCCATTGAGAACAACGAGAACCTTACAGGGCGAATGCTGGGTACGTAGGAATACACAGCCTGGATTAGAATTTGACACCAGAGAAGACTGTGAGTATACATGTCAGCAGACCTATAGGGAGGAGGGTCTGTTAATTTCATTCACATCCCCATTTGTCAGATCTTATGTAAATATAACAGATTTGTTGGATATCCCTAGGCAAACGACATGTATGAACCCTGCTTGCCCATGTAGGATTGTATAGGCTGATAAAACCCCCCAGTACCTAGCTTCATACATGTTGGTTGCCTAGGGATATCCAACAAATAGGTATATATACACAGCCTGGATTAAAATTTGACACCAGAGAAGACTGTGAGTATACATGTCAGCAGACCTATTTCGGGAGGAGGGTCTGTTAATTTCATTCACATCCCCATTAGTCTGCAACTGCAGATCTTATGTAAATATAATGCAGTGCCCAGACAGGACAACATGAGCCCTGTATGCTGTCCTGTCTGGGTATATAGTGCAACAGATTTGTTGGATATCCCTAGGCAAATGACATGTATGAACCCTGCTTGCACATAGGATTGTACAATCCCCCAGTATCTGGCTTCATACATGTTGGTTGCCTAGGGATATCCAAACAAATAGGTACTGTATACACAGCCTGGATTAAAATTTGACACCAGCAAAGACTGTGAGTATACGACCTATAGGGAGGAGGGTCTGTTAATTTCATTCACATCCCCATTGGTCTGCAACTGCAGATGTTAATGTCAATTCTCTATGCATTTTCAATCTGTATGTGGTTTGTAACTCATTAGCACTACAATATAATAACATCAGAGCCCTAATTGCATGTCTGACTTTAGTGCTAAGGAAAACCACATGACAGGACAGTATCAGTGTATATATCGTGCTGCCACTTAAGAATCTTAGTGGGTCAGTGGACCTATATGTATACATCGTAGGATGCAGATTGGAGCATGATGAGTATGCAAGCATGGCCACAACATGTGTGCAGCATGTGAGCTGTGTGTACAAGGTTCAGCCGATTGCTATCAGACAAATCCACACACCCATGTATGTATGTACATCCGCAATCATCAAGCAATTTCAGTGCTCTCCGGTGAACCTCTGGAATCTATCTGATTTCGCTGATTATTATTATGCTAGTGTTATCACCACACATAAGGTGTACCTCTGACTATAAGCAGAGCTAAAAGACTGTCAGTATATACGAGGCTAAAAGATTATCTGAATGTAACAAGACATAATCAATGCAGAGCCAAGTATACGTCTTCACACTCATGCAAAGCAAAGGCTATCTTATGTCTTTATGATTTTACAATGTGAACCTACGTATCAAGGTTGGAAGTGGGTGGAGTTTCGCTGTGCCCGTCACCCGACCTTCTGGGTGTGCAGTGAGGGATGTAAGAGTGGCTGCGGTGCAGACCTGAGCACCTACTCCCACTGTAACCTCCAGCCTCCTCCTCCTCTCAATGGAACCACTCACGGCAACACCTGCT
>CASHTH010004414.1:0-12787 GCA_030341885.1 Geodia barretti
GCTAAGACGTCGTCTCGAAAACACTCCACGCAAAGTCGCGCTGCATGTTTCTTTGGTATCCACGTTACATTTCAAAGTGCGAGTATTCCACGCGCTCTATGTAGTAACTGGGCTGTCCCGTTGTCCTATTCTATTCCATACGCCGGGTCTTGTGACCACTACTGTCACGCGATCCGGCGAAACGCGCGCCGCTATTCAATCTTTTGTGGCCGCCGAGCCGCGCAAAACGCCGTCTTAACATAGCATCACGTGCGCGCCGTTGTCCAATCAACCCTTCCCCGGGCCCGCCTAACCCTTCCCCCACCCCCCTTCCACCCCTCTACGTATCTATGTATCTATGCAACCTACCACAACACGCGCCCCCCTTGACCGGTCGACTCTACCGTTCCTTCGCTGCGCATGCGCGCCGAGGTTAAACTAACTATCGCGCCGTAGCAACACAATTACGTATTTCCCAGTGTGCATGCTCATCCAACGAATGATCGAGGTATTAGAGCGGGTACAGTAGTATAGTGCATGTCCGGTAAGGCCTTTTCCCCATATTTGTGCAAGTATAACTTGCGTCTCCCCTATTGTACAAACAACAGCCCACAAACCTCCTTGGGCCAAAATAAGGGTTTACGGACAGGATTGCCCGTGTCCACTCAGGCGGCAGACTGCCGTGTGCTCTATCCTCACATGTAACGTTGTGTTGCCGGCATCATATAGCCATTGCACTGAGTACAAGAATGTGATATGGTATTGCCCTACAGTCCCAAATTAACTGGTTTTACCACTATCATAGGCCGGAGCATTGGGTGTGACTGACATTATTCATATATAACAGTTTCGGGACAGAGGATCATGGACACCATTCAATAATGGGAATTTGCACTAAAACCTATGGACAAAAGCACTATAGAGAGGTGTGATGTTTGGTGTATATAAGAGTTTCTCTTAAATTCGCACGTGGTATTTTATTAATTAACCGGAATACCCCTAGTGCAGGCTGGCCGGCTGCTCTCTAGCCTTGTACATAGGGAAATGGTGAACATTGTTGGCGGCGAGCGACCCAACTTGGGATTTGCCTTGCGATGTTGTTCGGCGGGCTGGATAACGTAGCCGTCAGCGCACAGCTTTCGCTTCGTGAGCACGACAGATCTGACCTGTCGCCGCTTACATGCGTGATTGTGACATTGGCAGAACGGGTGAGCAGGTGAGCAGAACGGTACTTACCTTACGCTTTCAGCTCGTCAGTCGCGGTCCACCAGGCAGCTGGCATGCAACAGTATGTGCACGAGCAATCCTAGCGTTTGCAAGTTGCACCTTGGAACCATGAAGATTGGGAAGAGGTGCAGCCTCGGTCAGTCACCGAAGGTTGCAGCGCATGCCGTCGAATGGAGGAGAGTTCTCTAGCTGGCTAGATCGATCAGCGCATATCGCGAGGCACGTACCGACCGTGTGTGAAAATGTGTAAAGAATTTGGAAATACTTACGGATAAAAAGGAGCGCGTACAAAGCCGCGCATGCGCACTTACACGACGAACGACGTACGAAATTCGAACGGCTCGCTCCCGCTCGCCAATAATATGCAAGTCCTTCCTCGTGTATGCAGCTTGGGTATAATTATTCTGCAAGGGAAAGTATGGTTGGAATTGTTTTTCAGACACAATCAGTTGATTGCTGGTAGTAGTGGGGAAAACCGATATTACGTGTATCAATCTGCGCAAGGCGAAAAAGTATTATTGATAAAGCACTCAGCAATTACTAATTGGTCCATAGCTAGATAGCTATCTCCAGTGTCAGTTTTACACGAGGGGACCGAAAAGAATAGCACTGTTCAATTTGTTCTCCGTGGAAAAGAAAAACTCACAATGATATTCCACAAATTCATTCATTGTTATCTTCCCATCTTCATCCCTATCCATGGAATGAAGGATTCTAGTTTAGCAGATTTGGTGAGAACCCAAGCTGCATATGAACATTCCACTCATTGAAAGTAATAAAACCATCCCCATCAGCATCAAGACACGTAAACATATGGTGGAACATGATTTCATAATTATCTCGAGCCATCAGGGTTTGCCAGCGACTTTCAAATTCGTCATAACTTTGCTCCACGCTACCATCAACAAGACCGAGTTCATCGCAGAAGGAAAACATGCTTTTCGAAAAAGCTTCTATTTTCTCCCGTTGGACATTCAGCAGTGTGTGTTCTTGTTCTACTCTTTGTACTTCCACTTCAAAATCATATCTGCTCAAAGAACCACTTTTGCTTGTATCTCGAACAATGACTGCCTTACGAAGCTTTCTCCTCCAAAAATCACTCTCTTGGAGTTTCACACTATCCACCATATTGTAGAACCGTATGACTTTTCAGCAAGAAAACAGAATAGCTACCCGAGGTAGCTAGCTATAAAATATACAGCAGAGACCTGGCTGAAAATCTTCAGGGCTGTAAGCCATAGACCGGATGTCGGCATCGCGGTCTACAACCCGCAATTTGTTCTCATTAGCGTATAGGTTCTTACTGGTAACCACTACTGCCAGCCCCTGAGTTGGCCGTATGTTGCGTTACATGCTACGCTCTGCAACCGGTTTACCTTCACCGGTTTTCGCTTGTTTGCGTTATAGCTAGCTAGCTAGGCTAAAAGAAGCTGGAAACGAAGGGAGCTCTGTCTTACAGACAGTGTGACCAAGCTCATCTGATCAGCCGCGCGCGTCTTGTTAGCATAATATATAACACGCATGCGCAGAAAGTACCCGGGCAGCGCAGTTGTAACCTGCCGGATGGAGCTGCAAAACGTTATACAGAAAATAAAAATGTACAGAGAATATTTACCTCCCTGTCGAATACATCTAGAGAGTCAAAGGATGAGTTCCAGCAAACGCAGAATGACCTAACCCCAAAAGGAAGTAGCAAAACAAATGCATCAAGGAAGCAACCAGACACAAGTCCCCTCATGAACAATATCACTGAGAAACGTTTTTTATTGTACCAGTGCACAGGGTAGCAGAGTAAAATGGTCTACTGGAGAACATAACGAATAAACGATGAGTCGTTCAAGAACTCATGACAGAGCAACTGGACAATAGTTGGGGCTGAAAGAAGCATCCTTGTTGCCTTTGGTACAATGAACAATGACAGACACTGTAACCATGGCGAATCACACAATGGTGTTATCTGATTAACTATGTATGAGGTGAAGCAATTTTAAAAAAGCCAACATGACATACTAGAAGAATCAACTTTGTGTGGCTTGAGACTCAAGAGAGTTTCGACTGTGTAATCCACTGTAAAAAGAATGTCCACAAAGATCATAGTCAGACAGAGCACATAGCATTACGAGGCCGACGTTTGGGTTTGAAACTTAGAAGCAAACAATATTTGCGATTTATTTCTATAATAATATTATATCTCCATGGATTCCATCAACAATAGCTACCAGATGATGCAAGATTCTTTAGTCGCTTAACACCTGAAAGCCAAAACTGGTCTTCATGATTCTTGGCAAAAGAGTCTAGGGGACTGCGGAGTAGGTTGTGTTGCCTACACTTTTAGCTACTTCCTAATAGTATGACCCCTTGCCCTAGAGCGAACTGTGGGTGAAATTTTGTTCTTTCATGACTTTCATGAACTGAACCATGATTTATGTAATGAAGAAAGAACCTGTGTTAAGATTTTGGCGATTATGATATGCCTCCAGTCAACATTTGCCTGTAAATGCAATTAGCTTCCGTTAATTTATTATTAACACTTAACCAGCAGCGGACACAAATGTATGCAGAGCCTCCATAAGTCCATAAGAATTGATATGGGGGGTATAATACTAGGTGCTAATACTTGTTAATCAAGCCAGTGTAGCGCTGAACCCGTTGTGTCGCGTTTTGGCCGGTTTGTTGCGCGTGGTGGCAGAAAACGTTGTAACAGACACACAGAGACAGGCAGACAGACACACAGACCAAGTACTGTAACCCTCGCTGCGCATGCGTGCCGAGGGTTAATGATTGAACTTTTGAGTGATTGCTACTAAAGTGATGCAAAATCATTTCCCAAAAGATACGTATTTAGGATAAAATCAGTTAGCTTCTTGTTGGTTGCCATTAGCTTCTCTTTTTGTCTGCTCTCCTTGTAGAACACCTTTGCCCAGAGTTAGCAGAAGCAACGTTATTCCTCCCCTTTCCTGAATGCACTTCGTCCTCATCTTGGCTGACTGACATGGGGGGCTCTCCTCCGTTATCTTCTTCATCTGTCTCTTCTCTGTTATCATCCACTGTACCAAGAGATGTAGCCAGAGCTGTCTCTGAACCAGATCGCAAACGTCTAGGTCTGGTTGAAATAGCACTGAGAAAACCACTGCGAGTCCAGCCATAAGCTATGGCATTCAAGAAACCTTGAAGTGGGACAAGCAATGCCTGCAAAATAGACAGAGATCACACTAAGCAGTTAATGCTACATTAGGTAGTATAGCTACCTCCAAAATCATGAATCTATTGATGAAATCCATAGATATGTTTGCAGGTGGAAAATCTCTATGTTTGTTGATGTAATATAATTGAACGTTGATATTGATAATCCCACAGATAAGAGCTGCCATGGATGTAAACAAATTATTGTTTATAGTCAGTGAGTAGCTATATACTTACTCATAGCTCCTGTCACAACGTATATGGAGATAAAGATCAATACCCGTTTCTTTGCTTCCCTCTGTCCCTCAACTACCATAGCCCGTGTAGCGCCATTCAGAGGTGTGGTCTCATTCTCTGTGGCAGTATAATTATGAAAATAGCAGTTGTCGCTCCAAGCAGTGGTATACACTTTACCCACCTTGCCTTATGTGCCGAATTCTCATAAGAATTGCACAGTAGACTACTATCATAGAGACCAGCACAACACAAAAGTTTGTAAGAAGAACTGCAGCATAAGATGTTATGAAGGAGTGTAAGAGGACGAGGTAGCTTTTCCTGCCCTGTAAGAATGAGCCCAATAGAGGTCAACATGTGGTAATTAGTGTCACTCACATCGGTGTTGTGCCCAATTTGTGGTCGTGGTAACATATTTCCATAATATGGTAAGCACCTATTAAAGAGGCATAATATTCACCTACAAACTAACTGCATAAAACCTATATATATACCAGCATGAAAACTTGTTAGCTTTTTCAATCAGTCCAAACTTTGCAGAAAGCACTCCAAATATTGGCAGGATCAGCAACAGTGGCATAGTCCTGAGGTTAGGATTAGCTATATAGCTACCATGGCTTGACAACAGAATATTCTTATCGTTACCAAGCGACAAAATACATGAAAAATGAAAGTGGACGTTTCCATATTTGTGCTCTCTGCTGCCATATCTGCATCACAAAATACAACAAACATTCTGAAAACATGCAGCTAAAATTTATCCAGGTGGCGTTGGACTCACATGAATGTCACTCTTCCTGATACTGAAATATGCCAATACTGCATATATGAGAGTTAGGTTCATCGCTACACACTGTAGAATCTACACGTTGCAAAATGTTTGGATGGAGAGTTTGCATTACAATACTAGTGTCCCAAAAACTCTGCTTTTGTACGTACATACCACAGTCAAAAGGGTAATGGAGAAACAACTAACTCTCAGGTCATCGAGGCGGTGCAAACCTCCCTTCAACCACACCAGAGACCCACTAATCCACAATACACTTAGTAGAGCATCGGCAACAGACAGGATAAATATTGGTTGAACCTGCATATTATATTATATCGATAATGTTTACAGGTGAGTGTCTTGGGAATATTTTTTGTCAGACTTTGGGATTGCAGACAGTTTTTCCCCAGACAGCTGAGCCAATGATGGAGGAGGTTCCCAAAATGCTAGAAGAAGCAAAACTTTCTAATAACATTCCATTGGAAACAATTGCATGTCTATACCTTAAGGACGCCGTGATTAACCTCAGGATTGCAATAATGTCAAACTCACCTCTCTGTAAACATGTCAGTAATGAAAACGAAAGTGTAGGTAGCTGTTACTTTCTTACCATTCCTTTATATATTGTAATATATTGTTTCCCTAGTTAGTACAGCATGCAGTTATATAGCTTGTGGAAGTGGGGTATAGCTAGCTACTGCGCCTAGCAATGAATCGGGAAGGCGGGGGAAATTCTCCTTTTGGCACTCACCTCCTTCTCGCCCATTGTACAATTGTTAAGAGTGAGGTTGTCAGAATCCATAGACGTGTATCTGAAACTGCCGTTGTCTTTCAGCGAAGTTAGGCAGTTGAAGTTAGGCAGTTGAAGAGCGGAGCGATCCCACTTGGTCGTATCTATCTTCGGCTCGTCCGTATATACGTTGTGAAGGTACGCATGCGTACGCGCTTCGGCGCGCCGCGCCGCGTAATCACGATGACGACGATCCAAACAACTCGACACGAAAAACGTATAAAAAACCTAGTAAGCGAATGCATGGCATTTTTGCGAGCGGGAGCGAGCACACAATGACTGCATCTGCACGAGCCATCCTATGACTGCATCTGCACGAGCCATCCTAGAGACGCTGCATATAGCTAAAACAGAATTGATACAATAGCTATTATCATTTTTGGAGAGTAGAGGAACAAGGTGCCAGAACAACATGATGAATTCTTATCACCGTGAAGAAACCCATTAGTAACTGTTTCTCTTTCAAAATCCTGAACTCTACTGGACATTCGAATACGACAACAGAAAATATTTGGTGGAAGTATAGCTACACTCTTTCCTCCAGTTTCTTTTAGGGGATCTTCCCTATATATCAAATTCATTGCTGGCATCTGGATTACAGTAGCCGTTAATGTAGCTACCCAAAAAGATTAGACAGGTGCACAAAAATAGCCTTGTATATTATTATAATATAGAGACCAGTTAATGAGTATATACTCTTTGTGTTCCATAACCTTGCTATATATTATATGGGCAGAGGCAAAGGTAACCGGTCTTAAATTTTGGCCTATTACGGCATCTTTTGAGTTTTGGCGACCAAATCAAGAATCCATTTTGGCGAGTATCCATGCCTTAGGCAAGTTGTACGGAAGAGAGAAAATTGCCGGAAGGGAATGTTTTAGAAACCAAGGCCATTTGGTTTAGCTACCATTTTCGTAGCACCAGCCATATCATTGCAGGCCACTGTGTTAAGCAGACAAAATTTAAGATATCCACAGAGTCATGAATCTTGTCGCGAGAAGCAGGGCAGAGGATAATTATGTTCAACATAATTATGCCTCTTTTAGTTGCCTCGAAATTGAACCATCAAACTGATTAGCTATAATAGGAGATACCATTATGACTCCTTTGTTACTTCCTTTCTTCACTTATCTAAGTAACTTATACATTAGAATTTTTTGACTGTTGTCTTGCTAAAGTCATATACATTGTCACTGAATTAATTTTCTTTAGGTTGAAGTACAAAAACAATTATGCTATGCACTGTACACCAAGTTATGATTGTGTTCATAATTATTGACATACAGCTCTTTTGTGACTGATCCTAAAAGAACACAACAATAATATTAGATTAAAGCACAAGATAATGTAACATTTAGTTACCTGAGGTAGTAGGGTAATGTTTTATTCTTCAGCACAGAATCGATCATTCGGATTACAGGCTGCAGTTGTGATAGTATTAAACGTGATTTCAGTGTGAATAAACCAACTGGAGGTGCGGCTCACCCCGGGTGCATAGTCCGTTGGAGCCCAACGTGAAGCCAAGCAAACATGAGCATCGAACCAGTGGTGACCCCGCTATCGAGGTACAGATTTGGTCACAGCCACCATTGTTGTTGTCACAGGGGTTGTTAGCTGCATGGAGCAGGGAGATTTGTGGCAACAAATTTAGATAATTTAGTACAAGAGATATTTATAAACTAGCATAGGGCAATGGATTTGAACTCACTAAAGCAGGTTCTTCCATCACTTCCAAGGGTGAATCCAGAATTACAAGAGCAAGAAAATGACCCACTGAGATTGTTGCAGACCTGGGCACAGTTATGTGTGCCTTCAGTGCACTCATTTATATCTGAAATACAGAGGGTAAAATACACAAACACAATAGGAAATTATTACACACAAAGTTGGAAGCAAAATAACCCAACACATTATGAGCTACACACTCCAAATTTGAAGAAATCAGCATTATTAACAGGAGTAATAATTATGCATTCGGTATAATTATTATAATGATGTTTATGCGTAATTTGATTTTTTGTACCATTGCAGAGGCGACCGTTACCGGCCAGTCGGTATCCCCCGTTACAGCCGCAAGAGAATGAACCAAGTGTGTTGGTACACAGCTGCTCACAGGGGTTTAGCAAGGTACACTCATTAATATCTGTTGAAATAAACAGCATGTGTTACATAAATATGTGGCAGAGACTTTCTTTATCATAGCCTTATACATTAATGATGCCATGCCCATCCATTACTAAGTACGTTCTTAGTTATTATACCGTCGCAGGAGAATCCATTTGCATTGAGAGTGAATCCAGACACACAAGAGCAAGTAAAAGAGCCCGGAGTGTTGGTGCAAGTTTGAGCACAATTGTCAAGACCTTCAGCACACTCATTGATATCTGGTTGAATTAAACATTGGTGATTAAACAGCAACTTAGTTAGATGCATGCTACTGCTTACCTACACATGATCGCCCATCACCTCCTAACCGGAATCCACTACCACACACACATTGGAATGAGCCCACAGTATTTGAGCACTGCTGTGCACATCCATGTATGCCCTCTGCACACTCATCAATATCTGCAGCACAGTGAAAGTCAGTATTAGTTTTGAATACGTGTAATTGTGATTACAAACCATTGCAGGTGTGTCCATCACTGTTGAGACGGAACCCAGGGGCACACGAGCACTGGAATGACCCGACAGAGTTTATACAGTTCTGGGCACAGTTGTCTAATTCCCGCGCACACTCATCAACATCTAGAGCACAATGAGCGTTTTTAAACTTGGCTAAAATAGTTCCCTCTGTGCCACTTACCACTGCAAGTCCTCGCATTAGCATCAAGTTCAAATCCTGCGTTGCATCCACACATGAAAGACGATGGAGTGTTTATGCACAGCTGCTCGCAGCCTCCGTTGCTTGCGGCACATTCATCAGTGTCTGAGTACAGTCGTAAGCAGTGAATGGTGGTGAGCAACTGGAAAAGTGGTTAGCGGTCATAATGGTACTGACCAATGCAGCTCTTGCGGTCGGTGGACAGCCTGAATCCTGCCTCACAGGAGCACACAAAGGAGCCGTCATTGTTGGTGCAGATCTGATCACAGTTGTCGGCTCCCTCAGCACACTCATCAACATCTAGAGCAGATAAGAAACACATTACATAGTAAAATACCTACAGCAGATAAAATGCAGTGTTGGTACCAATAGCAGATAACAAACAAAATAGTATCATTATAATACTGGACGGGATGGCAGAAACAATACCAGAGCAGGTCTTTCCATCAGCAGACAGCTGATAGCCACAGCTAAAGCAGGAACACTGGAAGGACCCAGGAGTATTGGTGCACACTTGACCACACCCATGAGTCCCAGTGGAGCACTCATCAATATCTGTGGAAGAGGGTAGGAATCTGAATGTTTGCTAAAGTTACAGAATATTATGTGCATACATACCAACGCAGCTCTTGCCGTTGTTGAGAGGTTCGTAGCCATCGTGACAGGAGCAGGTGAAGGAGCCTTGTGAGTTGACACACTCCTGCTCACAGTCATGGCTTCCCTCTGAACACTCATCAATATCTGAGGAAATAATATTATAATGGCATATAATTATAGCCATTTTCAAACTCTCGGACACCACAGGTATCACCTTCAATGAGCAGATAATCATGTATTATTATAGTATTATTGTATTAGTATTAGTGCCTATATTAGAGTATTATTAAGGACTTATGGAGGCACTTGTCTTAAGTGTTAAATTTACAAACCTCTGCAGCTAATGCCGTCAGCATCCAGGACATACCCAGCCCCACACTGGCACTGGTGAGACCCAGGAGTGTTCTCACACTCTTGCTCACAACCTCCGTTGGCCGCAGCACACTCATCAACATCTGAAGAAATATTATTGAACTCTACTTGCACCCTCTAAGGAGACAAGGTTGCAACACACCATTGCAGGTTCTACTGTCAGAGTGGAGTGAGTACCCCGCTAGACAGCTGCAGTCCCGGCCAGTGGTGGTAGGAGTACATATCTGGTCACATCCTCCATTGGAGACTGAGCAATCCTCAACTGGACCTGTGCATTACAATAATATCCCAGTATATAAAACATTCTTCCTGACGGACAGCATTTTTATTGCACTTACCTGTAGGAGAACTTGACCCTACTAGAAGATGAAGATCTGAAAAGAATTAGTAACAATAGTTATTCATACACCAAACACACACACACACACACACACTAGTCACACTCAACACTAGTATAGAACAGGTAGCTAATTACCAAGTGATAAAGAGACATCAAGCTCCAGTGGGCTGCTCCCCACCACCCCTTGTCTGGAGTCATCAGTGATGGTGACTGTGAGGGTGTACTGGCCAAGGTCCCTCGGCTTGATGGAGGAGAAGACCAGAGTGGCAGTATAGGGCTGTTGGAGTGGAGCTCCTGGAGTGACCCGAGGAGTGTCAGAGAGTGAGGGATGTCCGCTCCACACAGCCAGGACTGGGAGAGCTACGTCTACAGAGGGATCCACCTCGATGTTGAGAGAGAGAGTGAAGGAGTCAGGGTCAGTGATAGGGACTGTGCCGTCAGCTGATAGAACAGCTGTAACTTCTGGCTGTGGAACTATAGAATGGGGAAAAGCAGTTGTAGCTACTCTCAATGTCAGCATCAGCAATGTGCCTTTAATTGTAATACACAGTGTTGGAGTCAGAAGTAAGTCTACTTAGCGTACTGGGTTCGTCGCCCTTACCTTGGACACTGACAATCATGTTGGCTTCTTCAACAGACGGTATTCCTGCAAGAGTTGATCGGCAAGTGTACTGTCCAGCATGTGACACCAGGAGTGGATGGAAGGCGAGGGTGCTGTGAGTTGTCTGCTGGTCCACAGGATCCGTTATGATGCTCACACCTCCTCCACTGGTGACTGGACCATTGGGACCAGTCCAGGTCAGCTGCGTGGGGACGTTGCTGACCACTTCACATGTCAGAGTCACCACTCCACCGGCCGGAACTGCACTGGTACTGGAGCTAGTCACTTCGATCGTGTGCATCAGCTCTAAATAAATACCAACAAATGCACTCTGTGCAGTTTTAGCAATCATCAACTTACGTTGAATCTCGATAAGGGCGTCGGCAGTGAATCTTTCACCGGTTGTGCTCACTACAACGCACTTGTACATCTGCTGGCCAATTTGAAATGGAAGAGGCTGGATAGTCAGTTGGTTCTCGCTGGAAGCAGAGCGCAGAGTTGGTTCAAATCCAGCAATGACAATCTTCCATTCTATTGTGCCAACATCAATGTTGTTGGCAGTGCAAGTGAGGTCTCGTGAAATGCCAACCACCAGTGATGTCTCATTTCCAGTCACAACCAAACCCGAGGTAACTGTCCATTGGGAAATATGTAATAATATTCACCATGCATTCCCTTTGAAGTTGGGCTATATACAACACGTCAAAATGGATGTGTGCACTCCTCTGTATTGTTATACCAGAGAAGAAAATACTTACTCTGAGCCACGGCAGTACCAATGGCGGCAAAAAGAAGAATAACCACGTGAGGGGTGGGTCGTCCCATGTTCGAACTTGTTACAATTTTTTGCAACTGAATGATTTTAATAGCGCGGTTACACTAGCATTTATACCCGTCAAAAAATGCCACCCGCGCCGAAACTCCTCGGATGCGAATTCTGATCCCCCGCAATTTCCTGGAGATGGTTCTATATTGACGGATCGGAGCGTAGGCTACTTCCTCGCTCTATTCATAACATGGCTTCAAAGAGGTCGCGAGGAGTACGGGAAGTCGCTTTGATTTGTGACAACTTGTGTTGGCTGACCTGGTGGAGCAGTTGTGGTAATCATTGCTACATTGTCTGTTGGGAGGACCCCTTGTAGTAGATTCTGTCTAATAGCTGCCATGATTTCATCTCCATGGTGTAAGGTACAAAGGATATCCGCTGCACGATCGGACAGCTAATGCTAGCGCATACGCGCACTTCTATTTTATAGAGCCCGCATAATGCGTAAGCAACAGAGGCCTTAGATAGGAAGAAGTCCCCGGAAAATGTTCTATTTTGTTAGAAGGTTTGCAACACCGCTACTATCACACTATTATTGTGCAAAGTTGTATGACCTAAACTTGGGAGTCTATGTTTTGCCATAATAGCATGGGTGTTAGCTATAGCATAGCTATCATTATAGAGCTATCATTATAGAGCTACAACGAGTCTATACACCAGGTGCACGCTGTTCCTGTAGTAGCATAGTGACTGGCTATGAGAAAGGGACCACTTGTTGTGAGGTTTTCTAGTACGAACAGTGTCTCAAGTAAAAGTTTCGTTTCCAATTTTCAGATCGATTTCGTTTTGATTTTCATGAAATACAGCACTTTCATGTCACATTGCAATTGATTTAGAGAAAAAATTAGCAGATTCATTTGCGCAACTGGATGACAAATTTGTGAACCTTTCAATTGATGGGCACTATTAACAACAATACCAACATGCTGTTCACAAACTTGTCACCCTAAAATTTCAGGGTTCACAAATTTGTCACCCCTGTAGTATGAATAGTATTACACAGTCACAAATTTGTGAACCCTAACTTCCGAAGTTGACAAAATGA
>CASHTH010004416.1:0-18939 GCA_030341885.1 Geodia barretti
CTTCATATACTTTACACAAACTGAATACTCCCCATTTTAATGTGTGAATATTTTAAGAGGACAACATTTCAAAGTAGACTTGATAGCGAGGAAGGGAGGGGAAATTGGTAGCAAGAAGGATAAGGGGGCAGTTGTCAAGAGAGGCGAGGAGAAGGAGGAGGAGGAGAAAAGAATGAGATGGAAGAAAAGGGCGTAGCTATCAAGATAATAAAAATCAGTCTACAGAAAAGCTATATAACTAGTTTAATGGTGACCATTGTTGGCGAGCGGGAGCGATCCAACCAAGAAATGTGTATACAGGTGTTGAAAGTACTTCAAAGTTTGATTGGACAATTGGCTGGTGAAGTTGAGGTTGGGTTGAAGGGGCAGTACTTGCCTGCTGCATGTGACTTTGTCGGTCACGCTGACGTCTTGCTTCAGTCTCTTGTGGAGTCTCTGAGGCAATCCATTGTTGTTGGTTAAGTCGTACCAGCTGTAGGCAGGCCTCTCTCTTCTCTCTCCTCGCTGGACTCAGCAGCAATTGTCTGCTCTTGATTCCTGCGTACCTGTTGCAGGCGGGCCTCTCTCTCCCCGCTGGACTCGGCAGCAATTCATCTTGCCTGGTAGTTTCGGAGCTGTGTGAGCCTGACCTGTTCCGTTTCCCCTGGTTCTGCAGCTCTATCTTGTACACGACGTCGCGCTAGTCGTGCTTCCCTTTCTTCCGCTGTTTCGGCGGCGAGGCGTTCCCTTGCCCGTTCCCTATCACGACGTATCGCTAGCCTCTCTCTGCTCAGGAGTCTCACGGGCACGACGTTCTCTTTCCCTCTCTCTTCGACGAAAGGGCATCCTCTGTAGACAGACGATCCGTGGTTGCCATGCCACAGTTGTATGTAATGCAGTCGCGCATGCGCACTTACACGACGTACGACCGACGACGGTCGGTCGGTCGTATCACTGCACTAAGTACGGTAGTACTTAGTATATAGGGATTGACATGGTACCTAGCATCATAGATGTATGGGGCTATGATAGGGAGTTTTCTTCATCTTCTTCTTCTTCCTCTTCTTCTTCTTTTCCAACCAGCATAACCCAAAAACCGAAAGAGATAAAGCCATAAAATTTTGTTGCAATGTACATATCGCTAACCACATTGCAACGTCATACATTTTTGTTTGTAAACAACAAACAAAATTGCCCCAGGCAATACATTATAATGGGCATACTACATGTGTCAGTGTAACTCACAATTGGTAAGAGTTATGTGAGCAAAGTTTGTATAAACAATGTATTCAATAGCCAATCACGAAAATACATGTTTGTAAATAACAACAACTAGCCTCAGGCACTTTTCTTTAAATTAACTTCTTCACTTCTCAAACTTTCCAATTGTAGCACGCATAGAGATGAAACTTGGTACGTATGCCTATTATATCATTTCCATTACGATTACATGTTTCCATGACGACCGCATATTGTTCGAAAAGGCCTCAGGCAATTTTCTTTAAATTACTTCTTCACTCCTCAAACTCGCTAACTGTAGCACGCATGGAGGTGAAACTTGGTGCACATGTGTATAACATCGTTTCCATGACGACCACAACAACAAATAGCCTCAGGCACTTTTCTTTAAAATTACTTCTTCACTCCTCAAACTCGCTAACTGTAGCACGCATGGAGGTGAAACTTGGTGCACATGTGTATTACATCGTTTCCATGACAACTACAACAACAAATAGCCTCAGGCACTTTTCTTCTTCACTCCTCAAACTCGCTAACTATAGCACACATGGCGGTGAAACTTGGTGCGCATGTGTATTACATCGTTTCAATGACAACTACAACAACAAATAGCCTCAGGCACCTTTCTTTAAAATTACTTCTTCACTCCTCAAACTCACTAACAGTAGCATGCATAGAGGTGAAACTTGGTGTGCATGTGTATTACATCGTTTCCATGACGACCACAACAACAAATAGCCTCAGGCACTTTTCTTTTCTTTAAAATTACTTCTTCACTCCTCAAACTCGCTAACGGTAGCACACATGGAGATGAAACATGGTATGCATATCATTTCCATGATGACAACAGGCCTTTATTCTCTATTATTAATTTTTATAGGGGCTTGCCCAGGTAGTATATAAAAATGAGTGGAGACAAGTAAATTAAAAATCCTGCGAATTTAAAAAAAGAGGCATATAGGGATGGTATAAAAAGAAAGGGAGACAAGATAGGGATTGGATACATGAAGCATGGTTAATGAACAGATTTGAGTACGCTGACACCCCCAACCCCATCACACAATCCTTATATTGTTGCCTAGGTGAAGTATTAAACATTCACCATCAGAATTTACACTACACTACTGAGTAACTAACACCCTTATAGAGTCCAAGTGGAGTTTAATTAAAGGGAATGTGGCAGTATAAATGTTATACTAAAAACAACAGGGACACGGTGAAAGAATGCTTGCTTTTAGTAACCTTTAGCCCCTACAAGAGTAGCACACCAGGCAACAATATAGGGATTGTGTGATGGGGTTGGGGGTGTCAGCGTACTCAAATCTGTTCATTAACCATGCTTCATGTATCCAATCCCTATCTTGTCTCCCTTTCTTTTTATACCATCCCTATATGCCTCTTTTTTTAAATTCGCAGGATTTTTAATTTACTTGTATAAATAAACTAGTAGGCGAATGCATGGCATTTTTGGCGAGCGGGAGCGAGCACACAATGACTGTATCTGCATTAGCCTATTTACAACTTGAACCTTAGAACCAAGATTGGAAAGAGGCCTCGGTCAGGTATTGAAGAGCGCAGCGAATGGGACGGGAGTTCTTTCGCTGAGATTTCGCATCGATATGACAGCTAGGCAGCGTGTGAAGAATATGCGCGTTCCCTGCTCAGGAGTCTCACTGACACGATGTTCTCTTTCCCTCTCTCTTCGACGACGAATGGCATCCTCTTTGAGACTGATACACACACATCAGGCAGCATGTGAAATTTTGAAATGATTTCGGATAAAAAGAAACACGTAATCCTGGAGCATGCGCACTTACACGACGTACGCGGTCGCGTCGGTCGAAAATTCGCGCCGTTCGGACCACTAGGTTAGCTCGCTCCCGCTCGCCAATAAATAGAAAAATCGACCCGTTGCGACGACTAGGTTGGCTCGCTCCCGCTCGCCAATTATAAGAGGAGGTTAATGAAACATATGATGTATCTGGTAGTAGAACTATACATTATGCAAGCATAAAATCCTTAAAAGCTGTACAGTTTACCACAGTCAGTTCATGGAGAGCTACAGAATACAATTTGATCGTAAAATGACAAACCCAGCTAGTATGAGATTTAATATAGCAAAACCCCAATTTTCCTTTAATGACTTTATACAATGATATGCTGAGTATAGTAGAGACATCCAACCATTGATATGGAAAGCCCTCAAAACATCTACAAAGTCGATGTGTGCCGTGCGGCCTTGGCACATCGATTTGTTACTTATCAGTATGGCACACAACACCAAAAGTGGCAGCTCAGTCAGGGCTAATGGTCCAACGGTCGCTGATGGTTCCACAATCACTGTCTTGAGGGTTCTCATTCATATAACAACATTCTATCAGTCTCACTACAACACCACCAATAGCCTTCACCACGCACAGGGCAAAGCACAGCTGAGTCCAAAAGCTATCTTTGAGCACAATATTTTCCTGACACGAGTGGTGTAGATACCAGGCAGAGATAATAGCCACTACAGGTAGAAACCAATCACAACCCTTGGCCATCTCTGGTAGGATGAGTCAGCATTCCTGGTTGAAACTGATAGCCCCTCCTCCGCAAGTTTACGCAAAGTGCTAAAATTGTAATTATTGGGCAGGGGAATAACCACAATGAAGCGAAACAGTGTTCTTTACCCCAAAAACTTTACCGGAGCAGGAAGCAAAAAGCACTATGCAGTTACTTAAAAAGTTAGCTATAGTGACTCCAAAAAGCCTCATAATAGCCATAGTGTTTTCCAGTCATAAAAAGAAAAAAACCAGCAACCCATCTTGTAATGGGTGTGTCAGCGTAAACACTGTTCATATCTCCTGTAATTGAGTTGGTGCTGTAATGGTTCAAGGGTTAAGTATATTCAAAGTCCCCATTATTCTGTATGCTAATAGACTGACATTTAGCAAGAAGTGGTTGCCCATAATGCACCATGTGCTAGCGAGTACTAATCGATAGACAACCATCAGTAGGAAGTAGTGATAGCAGCCGGGAGGCAGCCTCCCACTTCAGAAACAGCCGAGGAGCTGGAAACACGCCTTTCTCGGTGCAAGGGAGTGGCGACCAGAGCTCGCAGGAGGCAGCGTCTCGCTTCAAAAAGGCATAGCATACAGCCAAAACAACATCAGAAGCACCAAGCTATAATGCTCCCTGTGCATGAGTGTGCAGTTGGGTCGCTCCCACTCACCAAAAATGCTCATCTAGTCAGTATTCACAGGAAGAAGTATATATATATTATTATATAGAAGCTCCTCTGGGTATGTCATGACGTGGTAAAAAATGGATATGGCTCATGCAGATGCATAATAAAAGCCTTGAGCTAATGAACGGCATATATGTATAATGTTTACTAGGACAATAATAATCACATGGTTAAAATATAGCACACTATGAAGAGTCCGATAATAACAACCATAGAAAGTAATCCTACAAGATGGAGTATAAAACTAAAACAACGCCTGCTCTTTTTTAGGCGATACAATAATGGCAATAGGCGAACAATATCAAGGGCTTGTAGAACAATATCATCTGTGGCAAGGGGGTGGTGACATACTCCACCTCTTGACAATTGTATAAACGAGATCACTATTAGTGGCACGTCACTTAACAATGTTGCCCAGAAGTGGATACAGCTCAAACCATTCTCTGAACACTTTTCACAGTCCGAGCAGTGGCAGCACTTCTGACAAAGACACTCTAAAAGCTGCATAATGATCCCAAGACAGGTACTCAAGAAGGAAACAATAAACCAATAGTTGGCAAGTTGTTGAGAAACATGGCGACTGTCTTTGCAAAAATTCACCACAACGAAAGTGATGAGGATGCCTAAACTTGTCAACCATACTAAACAACTGCAGCAATTCTTTTTGCAATTGGGCGTGTCTGACTTTGACATCTTTGTTTACTGTAGCCTAGGAATAAATTTATTCATGCCCACCATGACATCAATCATGAATTTAGCCAATGATCTTCGCCTGCCCATTGTCCATTTGCTATTTCAGAATGCCAATATCAATAACAATTTGCATGCGGTCTATTTCTGACAACCTTATGAGCCTACTGGCATTTCCTGGCTAGCTACAGTAGTAGATAGCACGCGAGAGTCGATACACGCCATTCGTTGTGAATTCTTGTGCCTTCAAGATAGACAGAGCAAGCGGACCCGGTCGAGGTAAGCCTAGGGCCTGTGCTAAATATAAGCGCATGCGCATTATCCGCCAGCGAGACTACCGGCATTAGCCATACAATGCTGGAAGCGCTCTAGCTTTGCAACGGAGCATTTTCAGAGAAAACCCCACAAAATTTTCTGACCTTCATTGCCCGTTAAGTAGATCGTATCCTTTGTGAGACGAACAAACACTCGAAAAGTGAGATGTAGAGTAACAGACACACACGTACGTACACACACCAACTACATACAGAACCCTCGCTGCGCATGCACGCCGAGGGTCGGCGCGGCGGCGGTATCGACCGCTAATTGATGGGCTGGGCTATGAGTATAGAGCTTCGTGGTCTCCCGCTAGTAGCTCGCGGAGAGTCTGACGGGCTAGCTACACTATATAGTAGATAGCATGCGGGAATCGATACACGCCCTTCGTTGTGACTTCTTGTGCCTCCAAGGTACACAGAGCGAGCGGATCTAAGCCACCGCGATTATGCATTATTGGCTTTTCGCTTGTTTTCACGGCATAATTATCTCTCGAACGCAGTCGTTTCAGGAAAATCGCCCTTATTTTTTCAGGCTCGCGTAGTTCTTATAAGCACAGGAAAAAAACCTCGCTGCGCATGCGCGCCGTAATAACATAATCCACGGTGGTGATACACACCTAATCATAGACTGTTCATAGACTCTCATCAGAGGTGGCAGGCTCAGAGTCAGACTCTGTGACTCCCTGCAGAGAGAGCTCCATTAGAACATTGTCCAGGTAGTTGGGGTCTGGGTATCCGTGGCCCGAGTTGTTGGAGGAGCTCTCAGTCTTGTGGTGTATCTCGTTCCAGACCACAGTGTCTGTGGCTCCAGTGGTGACTGACGTCCCGATTGTGAACGTCAGTTTTCTCTCCCACGCAACCTGCAGCAGTCTCAGGACCTGGTCAGGGAGAGGGTTGCCGGTTGATAATATTGACAATAGTCAAGATGATTTTAGATGACTAACGTTGGTTCGGACACAAAACATAAAAGGTATGATGTAGTTACGTAACCCACTTTCTGTCCCTTCTCAGTGTCTGGTAAATAGCACATCCTGGGAAACCCATTAGTTCTGTAGTGACGTCCATTCTGTCAACAAAACCAAGTATTCCACTCTCACAACCACGCCATGCATGTGAATTGACAATGTACATATGGTTATAATTTTTTGCTTGAACACTAGTCACCCTAGATTTACATCTGCTCAAATTGATAGTACACACATGTACGTCAAAAATCAAGCGAGGTCTCTGCGAATGTGGCCACACATACATGGACTCCAGGAGAGAAGTTGTAGACTATCTCGATGGTACCACATCCCTCGTGACCAGGGAGAGAGCCCCGAGTGTGTCTCACTGCCATCGTCCCATCCGGCATGTCACCTGTCTTTGTCCCGTACACCTTCTTACACGTTGGACAGCTTTCTGTCCTTATGGGTACTGTTCCTATAGTGGGATTGATCCAGGGGCACAGGTCCATGCACTTCACAACGACCTACACTCGATGAGTTCTGACATTTGTGGCCCCAGGAGAACTAACAGGCTGTGTGGCGAATGTTCTGCTGGTCATTCAGTATATCACAACTCATGGAAACACACGTGTGGCTCTGAGGATCTGTGCCACTTTGGTTGGTTGTTCTACATCTTGTCTGACATACTTCCCCTCACCTTGTTCTTCATCATTGTTCTTGTCTTCAATATCAGTTTCACAACTGGAAACACATACTGCTTTGTACTCTATGGCCAAATACTTGGATTGCTTGCTTACAATGGCAACGATTCTGTACAATTTTCTCCAGCTGCCAAGTCGATTCAAGACATAGTAACATATCCCTATGACTGTGACAACTTTGCTTGGTTGTGCAAACTGAGATACTCTTGCATGAATGTGTGACAGTGTATACAATGTTAAAACCTGCATATACACCATAATCGAAGGGAGTATATAATGTTTTACATTCCTGTAAGCAGTCACATAAAAATGCATCCTGTGGAGTGTAGAATGGTTACACCGACAAAAATTAATCCTAAAAGGTGTAAGATGGTGAAATAAAATGAACACTCGTGGTTGCAGCACCTTGATAGACGATACAGTAATGGTGGCAGGTGAAGAACAGCATTCAAGTCAACGGCTTTTATAATACGATCTGTTGTAGGGCTTTGACATACTTCAGGTGGCATGTACTCAAATGTCACGAGTGAGATGATTACAATGGGCATGTTGCTAAACACAGTTGCACAGCCATAAATACAGTCCATGAACCACTTTTCTTCGGTACCAGGAGAGTTTATGCAGCATTCTAAAAGTTGTATTGTGATCCCAGCGACGGTACTGAAGAACCAGACACCATGATACCAGTTAATAATTTGCTGACTGGAAACAAACTGACTCTCTTGACACAAAATATAAAAGTACCAGCCAAAGGCGATACTTACCATCCACACAACACCACACAGACAATTGCAAATAGGTGTGCCCGCCATCTTTGTTTGCAAAAGCCTAGCATAGGAGGTATATTCATTATTTTATACTGACGTCATAATCACCATGGTATCATAAGAGAATTCATTACTGAAACTGCCATAAGCGGCCAAACCAATGGGAAGTAACTAATTTTACAATGTAGTCTCGTAGGCCAGTGTCTAGCCTCAGTGATTGTGTAAGTGCACTCCTTCAGGCCTCCAGCCCCTGACAAAAGCAGTGTAAACAGTTGTATTTAGCTACTACTTTTAAGCAAATTTAACAATAGATTATGCTAGTCATGGCAAGTCAACAAAGCACAGTTTGGATTACATTGTGATGTTTTAGGTATGGCTTTAGTAGCCGCAAGGCTGATTCAGAAGATCCGGTAGGTGATACTGGTGTATCTGCATGCTTCCGCTTATAGGGCTATATAGAACACACATGTCCTTTGATACACCCGACATTAATAATCATGATTTTCAATCACACGACAATAAATACTAGCTAACATTCACAGCTATTATTAGCTATGATGTCTGTAGAACATGATGTGGCTTTAGCATTGCAAGGGTGTGCAAGAGAGTAAATCAGAACTGCCAGGCTAAGAAGCTGCGGTAGGAGATGAGCTCCATATATCAACATGTGCTCACATACATCATCAAAGTGAAACTTCAGATGATGGAATAATGACACCAGGACAGCAACACCACCAGTTATTTTGACTGCCAGGAGAAGGTCTTCCACAACATCTTCACCACATGATTCATTTGGGATCGTTGCAAGTGATACAATTAGCATTATGTCCTTTACAGCAGCAAAAAGTATCAACACAACATGATGTGTAACCACGACTTTTTCCCTTGCCTTGTAGTAGCGCCAACCCATATACGTATACAACGCCAGAATTGCGAGTATAAACACTATACCTAGTATCAGCCATACATACTTCACACCATCAGGGGATGCAGAACGATTCGTTAGAGCAAAGGCACACCATCCAGTAGCGATAATAGCAAGAACCTCAAGTATAGAGGAGCTTACGACAACCCAGTTGTTTACTTCCATTCCACGTCGCAAATAGTGCGGGCCGACGTCGCAAACAGTACGGGCAGACGTCGGGCCGATGTCGCTGCTAGTGCGGGCCGACATCGCTAGGTGATCGGGCAGCAGTGCGGGAATTCCCCTCTCGGCCATAGTTGGCGAGCGGGAGCGAGCTAGTGGTACGAACGGCGCGGATATCGATATATACGAACGACACGACAGTACGTCGTCCAACTGCGCATGCTCCAGGATACGCGCTTCATTTTATCCGAAAGGATTTCAAAATTTTCACATGCATGCTGCTGGTCATACTACTCCGTATATCACTAAAAAACTATACTAGTTTAATGGTAACCATTGTTGGCGAGCGGGAGCGATCCAACCAAGAAATGTGTTTACAGGTGTTGAAAGTACTTCAAAGTTTGATTGGACCAATTGGCTGGTGAAGTTGAGGTTGAAGTGGCAGTATACTTGCCTGCTGCATGTGACTTTGACGGTCACGCTGACGTCTTAACTTCAGTCTCTTGTGGAGTCTCTGAGGCAATCCGTTGTTGTTTGTTAAGTCGTACCAGCTGTAGGCGGGCCTCTCTCTCCCCGCTGGCCTCAGCAGCAATTCTCTGTTCTTGATTCCTGCGTAAGTACCTGTTGCAGGCGGGCCTCTCTCTCCCCGCTGAACTCGGCAGCAATTCGTCTTGCCTGGTAGTTTCGGAGCTGTGTGAGCCTGGCCTGTTCCGTTTCCCCTGATTCTGCAGCGCGTCTAGCTCTATCTTGTACACGACGTCTCGCTAGTCGTGCTTCCCTTTCTTCCGCTGTTTCGGCGGCGAGGCGTTCCCTTGGCCGTTCCCTATCACGCAGTCGGCGTTGAGAAAGCCGAGCTTCTCTCTGCTCAGGAGTCCCACGCAGTCGGCGTTGAGAAAGCCGAGCCTCTCTCTGCTCAGGAGTCTCACGGGCGCGACGTTCTGTTTGTTGAGAAAGCCGAGCCTCTCTGCTCAGGAGTCTCACGGGCACGACGTTGTCTTTCCCTCTCTCTTCGACGACGAAGGGCATCCTCTGTAGACTGACGATCCATGGTTGCCACAGTTAGTTGTGAAATGAAGTCGCGCATGCGCACTTACACGACGTACCACGGTCGGTCGTATATAAATAAATAAATAGAGAAATCGGCCCGTTGCGACGACTAGGTTGGCTCGCTCCCGCTCGCCAATTATCATGATAGCTGATTGTTGTCTTTTGTGTGCAGCCTGCAGGACATCAGTCTACCGCTCTATCTGCCACCACTGATGCTTTTTAGGTGCATGCACTATACTGCCGCTAAGCTCCGCAATCTGAGCGCAAAGAGCATGCGCAGTAACACGCATCGCCATCGTCGTCCGGTCAACGTGGTTTTGCGTAAAAACTCCGCCCCACTAATCCTCTCGGTGCGCAAAGCGTCGCGAAAAAGCCATAGGGCCGTTGCCAACGCCCCGTTGCTACGGAAATTTTATGATTACGTAATGATTCCGTGACGTCACTAAGTAAGCGTTCTACGTACGCGTTCGGACCACTAGGTTAGCTCGCTCCCGCTCGCCAATAAGAGGAGGTTAATGAAACATGATGTATCTGGTAGTAGACAACATAGAACATAGATATGCAACCATAAAACCTAGAAAAGCTGTAAGCTTACAGTTTACCAGAGTCAGTTCATGGGCTACAGAATACAATTTGATCGTAAAATGACAAACCCAGCTAGTATGAGATGAGATATAGCAAAACGCCAATTTTCCTTTAAGGACTTCATACAATGATATGCTGAGTGTAGTAGAGATATCCCACCATTGATATGGAAAGCCCTCAAAACATCTACAAAGTCGATGTGTGCCGTGTGGCCTTGGCACATCGGTTTGTTACTTATCAGTATGGCACACCATACCAAAAGTGGCAGCTCAGTCAGGGCAATGGTCCAACGGTCGCTGACGGTTCCGCAATCACTGTCTTGAGGGTTCTCATTCATATAACAACATTCTATCAGTCTCACTACAACACCACCAATAGCCTTCACCACGCACAGGGCAAAGCACAGCTGAGTCCAAAAGCTATCTTTGAGCACAATATTTTCCTGACACGGAGTGGTGTAGATACCAGGCAGAGATAATAGCCACTACAGGTAGAAACCAATCACAACCCTTGGCCATCTCTGGTAGGATGAGTCAGCATTCCTGGTTGAAACTGATAGCCCCTCCTCCGCAAGTTTACGCAAAGTGCTAAAATTGTAATTATTGGGCAGGGGAATAACCACAATGAAGCGAAACAGTGTTCTTTACCCCAAAAACTTTACCGGAGCAGGAAGCAAAAAGCACTATGCAGTTACTTAAAAAGTTAGCTATAGTGACTCCAAAAAGCCTCATAATAGCCATAGTGTTTTCCAGTCATAAAAAGAAAAAAACCAGCAACCCATCTTGTAATGGGTGTGTCAGCGTAAACACTGTTCATATCTCCTGTAATTGAGTTGGTGCTGTAATGGTTCAAGGGTTAAAGTATATTCAAAGTCCCCATTATTCTGTATGCTAATAGACTGACATTTAGCAAGAAGTGGTTGCCCATAATGCACCATGTGCTAGCGAGTACTAATCGATAGACAACCATCAGTAGGAAGTAGTGATAGCAGCCGGGAGGCAGCCTCCCACTTCAGAAACAGCCGAGGAGCTGGAAACACGCCTTTCTCGGTGCAAGGGAGTGGCGACCAGAGCTCGCAGGAGGCAGCGTCTCGCTTCAAAAAGGCATAGCATACAGCCAAAACAACATCAGAAGCACCAAGCTATAATGCTCCCTGTGCATGAGTGTGCAGTTGGGTCGCTCCCACTCACCAAAAATGCTCATCTAGTCAGTATTCACAGGAAGAAGTATATATATATTATTATATAGAAGCTCCTCTGGGTATGTCATGACGTGGTAAAAAATGGATATGGCTCATGCAGATGCATAATAAAAGCCTTGAGCTAATGAACGGCATATATGTATAATGTTTACTAGGACAATAATAATCACATGGTTAAAATATAGCACACTATGAAGAGTCCGATAATAACAACCATAGAAAGTAATCCTACAAGATGGAGTATAAAACTAAAACAACGCCTGCTCTTTTTTAGGCGATACAATAATGGCAATAGGCGAACAATATCAAGGGCTTGTAGAACAATATCATCTGTGGCAAGGGGGTGGTGACATACTCCACCTCTTGACAATTGTATAAACGAGATCACTATTAGTGGCACGTCACTTAACAATGTTGCCCAGAAGTGGATACAGCTCAAACCATTCTCTGAACACTTTTCACAGTCCGAGCAGTGGCAGCACTTCTGACAAAGACACTCTAAAAGCTGCATAATGATCCCAAGACAGGTACTCAAGAAGGAAACAATAAACCAATAGTTGGCAAGTTGTTGAGAAACATGGCGACTGTCTTTGCAAAAATTCACCACAACGAAAGTGATGAGGATGCCTAAACTTGTCAACCATACTAAACAACTGCAGCAATTCTTTTTGCAATTGGGCGTGTCTGACTTTGACATCTTTGTTTACTGTAGCCTAGGAATAAATTTATTCATGCCCACCATGACATCAATCATGAATTTAGCCAATGATCTTCGCCTGCCCATTGTCCATTTGCTATTTCAGAATGCCAACATCAATAACAATTTGCATGCGGTCTATTTCTGACAACCTTATGAGCCTACTGGCATTTCCTGGCTAGCTACAGTAGTAGATAGCACGCGAGAGTCGATACACGCCATTCGTTGTGAATTCTTGTGCCTTCAAGATAGACAGAGCAAGCGGACCCGGTCGAGGTAAGCCTAGGGCCTGTGCTAAATATAAGCGCATGCGCATTATCCGCCAGCGAGACTACCGGCATTAGCCATACAATGCTGGAAGCGCTCTAGCTTTGCAACGGAGCATTTTCAGAGAAAACCCCACAAAATTTTCTGACCTTCATTGCCCGTTAAGTAGATCGTATCCTTTGTGAGACGAACAAACACTCGAGAAGTGAGATGTAGAGTAACAGACACACACGTACGTACACACACCAACTACATACAGAACCCTCGCTGCGCATGCACGCCGAGGGTCGGCGCGGCGGCGGTATCGACCGCTAATTGATGGGCTGGGCTATGAGTATAGAGCTTCGTGGTCTCCCGCTAGTAGCTCGCGGAGAGTCTGACGGGCTAGCTACACTATATAGTAGATAGCATGCGGGAATCGATACACGCCCTTCGTTGTGACTTCTTGTGCCTCCAAGGTACACAGAGCGAGCGGATCTAAGCCACCGCGATTATGCATTATTGGCTTTTCGCTTGTTTTCACGGCATAATTATCTCTCGAACGCAGTCGTTTCAGGAAAATCGCCCTTATTTTTTCAGGCTCGCGTAGTTCTTATAAGCACAGGAAAAAAACCTCGCTGCGCATGCGCGCCGTAATAACATAATCCACGGTGGTGATACACACCTAATCATAGACTGTTCATAGACTCTCATCAGAGGTGGCAGGCTCAGAGTCAGACTCTGTGACTCCCTGCAGAGAGAGCTCCATTAGAACATTGTCCAGGTAGTTGGGGTCTGGGTATCCGTGGCCCGAGTTGTTGGAGGAGCTCTCAGTCTTGTGGTGTATCTCGTTCCAGACCACAGTGTCTGTGGCTCCAGTGGTGACTGACGTCCCGATTGTGAACGTCAGTTTTCTCTCCCACGCAACCTGCAGCAGTCTCAGGACCTGGTCAGGGAGAGGGTTGCCGGTTGATAATATTGACAATAGTCAAGATGATTTTAGATGACTAACGTTGGTTCGGACACAAAACATAAAAGGTATGATGTAGTTACGTAACCCACTTTCTGTCCCTTCTCAGTGTCTGGTAAATAGCACATCCTGGGAAACCCATTAGTTCTGTAGTGACGTCCATTCTGTCAACAAAACCAAGTATTCCACTCTCACAACCACGCCATGCATGTGAATTGACAATGTACATATGGTTATAATTTTTTGCTTGAACACTAGTCACCCTAGATTTACATCTGCTCAAATTGATAGTACACACATGTACGTCAAAAATCAAGCGAGGTCTCTGCGAACGTGGCCACACATACATGGACTCCAGGAGAGAAGTTGTAGACTATCTCGATGGTACCACATCCCTCGTGACCAGGGAGAGAGCCCCGAGTGTGTCTCACTGCCATCGTCCCATCCGGCATGTCACCTGTCTTTGTCCCGTACACCTTCTTACACGTTGGACAGCTTTCTGTCCTTATGGGTACTGTTCCTATAGTGGGATTGATCCAGGGGCACAGGTCCATGCACTTCACAACGACCTACACTCGATGAGTTCTGACATTTGTGGCCCCAGGAGAACTAACAGGCTGTGTGGCGAATGTTCTGCTGGTCATTCAGTATATCACAACTCATGGAAACACACGTGTGGCTCTGAGGATCTGTGCCACTTTGGTTGGTTGTTCTACATCTTGTCTGACATACTTCCCCTCACCTTGTTCTTCATCATTGTTCTTGTCTTCAATATCAGTTTCACAACTGGAAACACATACTGCTTTGTACTCTATGGCCAAATACTTGGATTGCTTGCTTACAATGGCAACGATTCTGTACAATTTTCTCCAGCTGCCAAGTCGATTCAAGACATAGTAACATATCCCTATGACTGTGACAACTTTGCTTGGTTGTGCAAACTGAGATACTCTTGCATGAATGTGTGACAGTGTATACAATGTTAAAACCTGCATATACACCATAATCGAAGGGAGTATATAATGTTTTACATTCCTGTAAGCAGTCACATAAAAATGCATCCTGTGGAGTGTAGAATGGTTACACCGACAAAAATTAATCCTAAAAGGTTGTGCTAAGATGGGAAAATAAAATGAACACTCGTGGTTGCAGCACCTGTAGACGATACAGTAGCAGTGTGGGCAGTGAAGAACCAGCATTCCAAGTCAACGGCTTTATAATACGATTGTTGTAGGGCTTTGACATACTTCAGGTGCATGTACTCAATGTCACGAGTGAGATGTTACAATGGGCATGTTGCTAAACACAGTTGCACAGCCATAAATACAGTCCATGAACCACTTTTCTTCGGTACCAGGAGAGTTTATGCAGCATTCTAAAAGTTGTATTGTGATCCCAGCGACGGTACTGAAGAACCAGACACCATGATACCAGTTAATAATTTGCTGACTGGAAACAAACTGACTCTCTTGACACAAAATATAAAAGTACCAGCCAAAGGCGATACTTACCATCCACACAACACCACACAGACAATTGCAAATAGGTGTGCCCGCCATCTTTGTTTGCAAAAGCCTAGCATAGGAGGTATATTCATTATTTTATACTGACGTCATAATCACCATGGTATCATAAGAGAATTCATTACTGAAACTGCCATAAGCGGCCAAACCAATGGGAAGTAACTAATTTTACAATGTAGTCTCGTAGGCCAGTGTCTAGCCTCAGTGATTGTGTAAGTGCACTCCTTCAGGCCTCCAGCCCTGACAAAAGCAGTGTAAACAGTTGTATTTAGCTACTACTTTTAAGCAAATTTAACAATAGATTATGCTAGTCATGGCAAGTCAACAAAGCACAGTTTGGATTACATTGTGATGTTTTAGGTATGGCTTTAGTAGCCGCAAGGCTGATTCAGAAGATCCGGTAGGTGATACTGGTGTATCTGCATGCTTCCGCTTATAGGGCTATATAGAACACACATGTCCTTTGATACACCCGACATTAATAATCATGATTTTCAATCACACGACAATAAATACTAGCTAACATTCACAGCTATTATTAGCTATGATGTCTGTAGAACATGATGTGGCTTTAGCATTGCAAGGGTGTGCAAGAGAGTAAATCAGAACTGCCAGGCTAAGAAGCTGCGGTAGGAGATGAGCTCCATATATCAACATGTGCTCACATACATCATCAAAGTGAAACTTCAGATGATGGAATAATGACACCAGGACAGCAACACCACCAGTTATTTTGACTGCCAGGAGAAGGTCTTCCACAACATCTTCACCACATGATTCATTTGGGATCGTTGCAAGTGATACAATTAGCATTATGTCCTTTACAGCAGCAAAAAGTATCAACACAACATGATGTGTAACCACGACTTTTTCCCTTGCCTTGTAGTAGCGCCAACCCATATACGTATACAACGCCAGAATTGCGAGTATAAACACTATACCTAGTATCAGCCATACATACTTCACACCATCAGGGGATGCAGAACGATTCGTTAGAGCAAAGGCACACCATCCAGTAGCGATAATAGCAAGAACCTCAAGTATAGAGGAGCTTACGACAACCCAGTTGTTTACTTCCATTCCACGTCGCAAATAGTGCGGGCCGACGTCGCAAACAGTACGGGCAGACGTCGGGCCGATGTCGCTGCTAGTGCGGGCCGACATCGCTAGGTGATCGGGCAGCAGTGCGGGAATTCCCCTCTCGGCCATAGTTGGCGAGCGGGAGCGAGCTAGTGGTACGAACGGCGCGGATATCGATATATACGAACGACACGACAGTACGTCGTCCAACTGCGCATGCTCCAGGATACGCGCTTCATTTTATCCGAAAGGATTTCAAAATTTTCACATGCATGCTGCTGGTCATACTACTCCGTATATCACTAAAAAACTATACTAGTTTAATGGTAACCATTGTTGGCGAGCGGGAGCGATCCAACCAAGAAATGTGTTTACAGGTGTTGAAAGTACTTCAAAGTTTGATTGGACCAATTGGCTGGTGAAGTTGAGGTTGAAGTGGCAGTATACTTGCCTGCTGCATGTGACTTTGACGGTCACGCTGACGTCTTAACTTCAGTCTCTTGTGGAGTCTCTGAGGCAATCCGTTGTTGTTTGTTAAGTCGTACCAGCTGTAGGCGGGCCTCTCTCTCCCCGCTGGCCTCAGCAGCAATTCTCTGTTCTTGATTCCTGCGTAAGTACCTGTTGCAGGCGGGCCTCTCTCTCCCCGCTGAACTCGGCAGCAATTCGTCTTGCCTGGTAGTTTCGGAGCTGTGTGAGCCTGGCCTGTTCCGTTTCCCCTGATTCTGCAGCGCGTCTAGCTCTATCTTGTACACGACGTCTCGCTAGTCGTGCTTCCCTTTCTTCCGCTGTTTCGGCGGCGAGGCGTTCCCTTGGCCGTTCCCTATCACGCAGTCGGCGTTGAGAAAGCCGAGCTTCTCTCTGCTCAGGAGTCCCACGCAGTCGGCGTTGAGAAAGCCGAGCCTCTCTCTGCTCAGGAGTCTCACGGGCGCGACGTTCTGTTTGTTGAGAAAGCCGAGCCTCTCTGCTCAGGAGTCTCACGGGCACGACGTTGTCTTTCCCTCTCTCTTCGACGACGAAGGGCATCCTCTGTAGACTGACGATCCATGGTTGCCACAGTTAGTTGTGAAATGAAGTCGCGCATGCGCACTTACACGACGTACCACGGTCGGTCGTATATAAATAAATAAATAGAGAAATCGGCCCGTTGCGACGACTAGGTTGGCTCGCTCCCGCTCGCCAATTATCATGATAGCTGATTGTTGTCTTTTGTGTGCAGCCTGCAGGACATCAGTCTACCGCTCTATCTGCCACCACTGATGCTTTTTAGGTGCATGCACTATACTGCCGCTAAGCTCCGCAATCTGAGCGCAAAGAGCATGCGCAGTAACACGCATCGCCATCGTCGTCCGGTCAACGTGGTTTTGCGTAAAAACTCCGCCCCACTAATCCTCTCGGTGCGCAAAGCGTCGCGAAAAAGCCATAGGGCCGTTGCCAACGCCCCGTTGCTACGGAAATTTTATGATTACGTAATGATTCCGTGACGTCACTAAGTAAGCGTTCTACGTACGCGTTCGGACCACTAGGTTAGCTCGCTCCCGCTCGCCAATAAGAGGAGGTTAATGAAACATGATGTATCTGGTAGTAGACAACATAGAACATAGATATGCAACCATAAAACCTAGAAAAGCTGTAAGCTTACAGTTTACCAGAGTCAGTTCATGGGCTACAGAATACAATTTGATCGTAAAATGACAAACCCAGCTAGTATGAGATGAGATATAGCAAAACGCCAATTTTCCTTTAAGGACTTCATACAATGATATGCTGAGTGTAGTAGAGATATCCCACCATTGATATGGAAAGCCCTCAAAACATCTACAAAGTCGATGTGTGCCGTGTGGCCTTGGCACATCGGTTTGTTACTTATCAGTATGGCACACCATACCAAAAGTGGCAGCTCAGTCAGGGCAATGGTCCAACGGTCGCTGACGGTTCCGCAATCACTGTCTTGAGGGTTCTCATTCATATAACAACATTCTATCAGTCTCACTACAACACCACCAATAGCCTTCACCAGGCACAGGATAAAGCACAGCTGAGTCCATGAGCTATCTTTGAGCACATTATTTTCATGACACGAGTGGTGTAGATTCCAGGCAGAGAAAATAGCCACTACAGGTAGAAACCAATCACAACCCTTGGCCATCTCTGGTAGGATGAGTCAGCATTCCTGGTTGAAATTGATAGCCCCTCCTCCGTATGTTTACGCAAAGCGCTAAAATTACAACTATTGGGCAGGGGAATAACCACTACCCAAAAACGTTACCGGAGCAGGAAGCAAAAAAGCACTATGAAGTTACTTAAAAAGTTAGCTAGTGACTCCAAAAAGCCATAGTGTCTTCCCCAACATGAGTCATAGAAAGAAGAAAAAACCAGCAACCCATCTTATAACTGGGCGTGTCAGTGTAAACACTGTCTTGTTGCTGTTCATATCTCCTGGCATTTTCAATGCACATGAGTTGGTGCTGTAATGGTTCAATGGTTAAAGTCCCCATTATTCTGTATGCTAATGACTGACATTTAGCAAGAAGTGGTTGCCCATAATGCACCATGTGCTAGCGAGCGAAAATTGAACAGCACGCTGGTTAGGGGTTTAGCACATTACAGATTACCCCATTGTAAGTGTACATGTAC